>CAUYQG010254454.1:0-11268 GCA_963574415.1 Tarsius wallacei
GTTGGCGAGACCTCATCTCTACAATAAATAAAAAAAAATAGCCAGGTGTGGTAGCGTGCGCCTGTAGTTCCAGCTACTTGGAAGGCTGAGGCGGAAGGATTGCCGGAGCTCAGCAGGTCGAGGCTGCGGTGGCCGGGAGCGACCACTGCACTCCAATCTGGGCGACGGAGTGAGACTCCAACTCAAAAACAAACAAACAAACAAAAACTATCATCTCCTATTTTACCCATGTCTTCTTTGGGAATGCGTCCTGAAGGACCCACCTGATGCTGTTTTAAAGGTTTTTTGTTTTTGTTTTTGTTTTTGTTTTGTATAAGTAGAAAGAGTACATTCCAAAAAATGATTAAAAGTTTAGTATATGAAATACATCAATCATTAACATAATCATTTAGGCAATAGAAAAATTTTAGCTCCATTATAATCTTATGGGACCACAGTTATATATGGGGTCCACATTGACTAAAACATTATTATGTGATGCATGACTACATTATTTTGTCGGTAGTAGCATTAGTAGTGCATAGACTTAGATATCCTGTGCATATTGAAACAGATGCCATTGAAATGCTTATTGAATGGAGATCCTCCTGTTACTGGACAAGTCCATGTTCTTTCTTTCTGTATGTAGTAAATCAATCACTGTGACACAGGATTTGCAGAAGAGAAAAGATTTATTTTCAAGGGCACCAAGTGATTAAGTGGAGAAAGAGCTCTCACATCCACCTCCACAAAGATAAGACTTAGAGACATTTATGGGTTAGGGAAATAGGGTTGTCTAAGGCGCGGGGAAATGTAATTGGAAATGGAAAAAAGTGAAGTAATAGGTTTTTCCTGCACAAGCATAGTCAAGGGTCATGGCATCTCACAAGACACATGTATAGAAAATGCTGGTATTAGCATAATCTGAGGATGGAGTTTGGGGCCCTCTGATATCAAAAAGCCACTTCTGAGGCACTTGTGCAGGGCCAGTTCAAGGTTCAGTGGTCTCAACTGGTTTGAACTGGACAAGAGCTGGTTTCCAAAGAAAAACTGAGGCAACCATTACTAAAGTGACCTGTGATTGTTATCTATAAAATGGTGAAGGTAAAGTTTGAGTGTTCAGTAGTGGGGACTTCAGATGTCATGACCTTCAGATTCATGGACAAAGGGAAAAAAATAACAAACCACAAGAACTAAAAGCAAGCAGGACAGGCAGACGATCAAATTATCCCCTTGTTTTCACTGTGTGGTGATTTTATTAAGAAATATGGTGAGACATTTCTAAAATAGAGCTGCTTTTAACCTGGGAAATTCCTAAGTAGGGAACCGTTGTGTTTACAAGGCTTGGGAAGGGAGAAGAAAACAGTTTAAAAAAGTAAATTTAATCTTGGCCCTTAGTGGAGTGGTTTCTACATGTTGCAATAAATACAAAAAGATGTAAAGAAGTTTTCATTTACTTAGAAGAGATGTTAAATGAGACACATTCAGAAGGTAGTTCACCTGAGTTTTACATGCAATAAGTACACCCTAGAATGTTTTGCGTATCCTAAAGTGTTTGGACAGCAGCTATGACATAGAAGAGAAAAGTTCTTAATGTGAGAGTATTCTTAGCTCTCTTTCTTCTTTATTAGTGAAATATAACTTATTAATTGCCTGCTAAACTTCTCCCTCTTTCTCCTATATGCAAATAATTCTGACTTGGAGAGTGTGCAATGACATTGACACAGAGGTAAGAGGGAAAACTTTCTCTTCTTTCTCTTCAGTTTTTAAATGCATTTTTCTCCTGTTATGTCTATTTACTCTTCCTGAACAATTCTTTTTAGTCCCTTAACTGAGGCCAAGCAAGATAAGTTTGCACAGGGATCAGAGGGAAGAGTCGGTCAGAGCCAGAAAAATCAGGATGACGTCCACATAGGGACAGACCCTAGGCTGATGTGACAAAGCTCAAATAGGGAAATGCAGACATCTTATAGGAGGGCTGTCTGATGGGGTGAGGAAAACGCTAAGGCAGAGGTGAGTGGAACTAGAACAAGCTTCAAAGCATGTACAGTATAAGAGGAAAACCATGCAGGTGGTTAGTACAATGGTAACAGCCTAGCCCAATTGTGGGGAAGAGGACATCTCTATGGAGGAGGATGTGGCAGTGGCCATGTTAGATTGCTTATATACAGGAGATTTGATCAAATAAGTAAATATATTTAAACTAATGGAAACCAAGTTTCTTATTGTCAGAGAAGAAATGTACATAAGTGGCAAAGAAGAAAACTGTAAATAATTCTGTTGTTTTAGTACTGAAAATGAGGGTGTCAGTATGTGCTCATGATTTTTGAGATCACACGATTGGAAGTGTTCTGGATGGTATGGCTGTAGACAATACGTGCTCATGATTTTCAACAGATGAGACAGAGGAAGAGAGAGAGACAGAATACATAGATAGGTAGATAAGTAGAGATAGATAATTAGATAGATAGATAGATAGATAGATAGATAGATAGATAGATAGATGATAGATAGATGGTAGCTAGATAGATATTCCCCAACTCAGTTCCAAGAAGGGCCAGAAGTAATGACAAGTTGACAATTTAAAATTAATGAACATATTAATCTTGGTATCTAAACACCATTCTCCAGTAAAAAAATAATAATAATTAATAACAATAGTGATCTAGGGTACTTAGGAAAAATGGCTGACTTCAGGACTGTAGCAGATAAAGTATTAAGTAATCTTAGAATATCTTATTGAGCCAGAAAATGAATCCACAAAGAATGATGTGAACAAGAACACAAAACCATTCTAGGAGGAGCTTCTGTTGGGATTAGCATGAGTGCAAAAATACCTAAGTAGTGTTGAATAAAGTGTGACGCCATGCATCTAAACTGTAATGAATAAATAAATAAATTGAAAGTTTGATGAATTATAAGATAGTTCCACAGTTTTAAACATTTTTAATAAAATATATATTTACAGTCATGCAAATATAAAACAGATTACATTAATCAAATTATCAAAGTAGATATTATTAATTATGAGACAAATTAAAATTGGGTTTGTATAAAATGCAAAGTGAAGAACATGAAACGTCTTCCAGGACGTGCCTACCAGACATGGATAACCTGAATGCACTCATCAGAAAACATCAGACAAAACCATATTAATGGAAATTTTAGATTAATTAATGTGATATAATGCTACAACTTAAATTAAAATGTTTCGATGGGGGAAAAAGTTCTTTACATCCTACTTTCAATGTTTCTCGGAATGTTTCAAAATAAAATGCAATTGGTTTAACAAAAAATTACAGAACTGGAGAAGTGAAGGTAGAGGTTTACATTAGATAAAAACATGATAATTTTAAATAAAGAGTGATCAGAGAAAGAAGGAAATGTAGAAAATTAAGAGATGTTGAGAGTAATACTACTTACTGAGATTCAGAAACAATTTTTGTTTGAGGGAAAAAATGAAAAACAAGTTTTGGTCTTCCACTAGCCTTTAAATAGAGAATATTGAAAGTTATATGGAACCCGAGGATTTTAATTTCAGTACAGTAACAATGTATTCCTCTTTTTTTTTGGAGACTTTTCAAGGAGCTGAGGAAAACTCAAAATTTATTTTCATAATATATTTCTTACTACAAACTGTATAAAGAAAGTGGATCTTACCAAATACTCCTTAAAGTTTTTTCAGTTCTATTAGTTCTTTCTTTAAAGCATTCTAAAGGGAATCAACATTCCCCTCAGTGGATTCCTCCACATTTGCATCGGTCTGCTAAATGTATTTGATTTGAAAATTCCTAAACTGTATAGAAGAAAGCAACCTTGATAATGGTACTTTGATACTTGAGATTAAATATATATCTTGATTAACAATTTAATATATGTCATGTTTCATTTATTCATTTGTTTGTAATCTATGTTTATTTTGTATGTTACAACTTGAACCGTCCTAATTTAAAAATCTGAAATCTGAAATTTTCCAAACTCTGAAACTTGAACACCAACATGACTCCACAGGTATAAAATTCCTCATATAAGTATTTAACACAAACTTTATTGTAACTCAAAATTATTTATAATATTGTATAAAATTATTTTCTGATTACGTATATAAAATGTATATGACACATAAATAAAACTTCACATTTTGATTTGGATTCCATCCCCCAGATATCTCATTTCGTATATAAATATTTCAAAAATCTGAAATCCTAAACACTTCTGTTTTTCAAGCACTTCAGATAAGGGATACTCAACTGTTAATATACGTTTTCTTGTAGAAAGAATGCTAATAATTATATGTTTGTTTAATTGGTTATTTTATTATTTTGTTAAATTTAGGCATACGTTTATACAAATTAAGAACACATAGAAGTTTAAGGCAAAAGCCATTACAATTTCTTCTTTAGAAAAGTGATAGATGACAGATAGATCTCAGACAGGTATCGATGAAGATAGCTATATAACAGATCTCTGTGTTGCTGGCACTACATTAAAATGTCCATAAAACAGCATACATGAAATGTAAAAGTTTTCTTTTTGAAGGATAATTTAAAAAACTAAATCTAGAATTAATAACTTACATGCAATTGTGCTTCGAGTATTATGTAAGATGTTCATTGCTTCTACATTCAGCTAATTTTCTGAAATTGAACTCAATATAAGGAAAAATAGTGGTAGGAAAATGTGAATTTCTCAGTTACCAGAGGCTTTAATGTTCCATTGCAGTTTTGAATACAAGATATTGTTAGAACCTCATGGCATTAGATTTGTAAGAAGAGTATACTCAGCTCCAAAGATACTGAGTAAAGTTTGTCATGTGCATAAATGACTCCCAAATATAATTTAAAGAACAAGAACCTCTAGGAAAAAAAAAATACACGGAGTTTCTTAATGGTTATAAATCATCTTATTTTAAAGTTGAAATTCAAATTAGCAAAAAAAAGATTTTTTTTCTTCCTTCTGGGTGTTTAAAATTGATACATAATTACATCAATTATGGGGGTACCTGTGATATTTTGATATGCACATATATTGTGTGATGATCAAATCTTCATAATAACTGAAAAATAGAAAATTCTGAGGGTATTCTACTATAAAAATTTAACATAAATCAATCAGTGCCTCTTCAGGAAGAATTCACAAAGGACTTACACTTATTTTTGAGCTCTCACACGAAATGGTAAACTAGAAGGACACAGAAAAGAAAGAGGTTGACATAGAGAGGACTGTTGGAGTTGAAAAAACCGTTTTCTTGGAAGCATACCTTCTCACTCTGAGAATCCAAGATTGTAGGATCTGAACAGTTCATAACTGTTATCATAGAAATAGATTCTAGGAACCTATTTCTCTTCAGTGTCTTGCCTGGTATCTTTTTTCTCAATGTCTATTTTTTTCCACAAAAATAATATTCGTAGCATTATTTCTTCACCATAGGAAAGGCTTATTATCTTTTTTCAGTAAAGTCTGAGGATAACCAGCTGTCCTGGGAGTTACCTCTTCTATAGATGACTTGGTGAATTCATTGTAGCTCTTTATTTATTTGTTTGTGTGTTTGTTCATTTGTTTGTTTATTCATTTTACTTTATAGTTGTGGGATATAAGAATGATTAACGACAAGTGTAGGCTGCACGCAGATGAACTTTGGGTTTCCAACTGGTCCTCATTGCCCCTGGCAGGGGGCTTCTAGTTTCTTGGGGCTTCTAGTTTCTTGTGCTGTAGTTCTTTAACAGACCATTTCTCCAGAATTCTACATGACAATGTTAACTGCCTTAAAGAAGTTTACTAGTAATAACCCTACCATTTTCCCCATACTTCAAACCTGAATAGAAGCAGATAATAACTTATTGGAGTCCAGTGCTTTTCTCTTAACTATTTCACATTTTATATTCCAATTGTTACTAAAAATCAATTATCCAGAATAGATGAAAAAAAGATATCCTACAGTATTCACAGCTCATGTATTAGTTAGACTATATCTCATAGGCAATAAACTTAATGTGGCCAAATACGAGTGTAATTCTAAGGGGTAGATGGTAACCATATTTTAAATAAGTGCTATTTCATTTTTGTAGGTCTGGAGAGGCTCCTGTTAGAGTAACGATTTATTTCAAGACATAAATCCTGTAAAATAATAGCTACATGGTCAAAGAACTAGAGTAAATGGGATGAAATGAATAAAGAGTAAAATGTATGCTGACTCTGATGAAAATAATGTCTGAGTGATGAGAGTTGTTTAAAGAGGTTAGGCTGCATTTTTACATAAATTAGTTAAATTCTTATCATTTGAGGCAGTGAAAGGGAAGGGGCCTTTTAAAGGATGTTGTATAGGGTGTAGCCTTAGGCTCTTCAGTGGTTTTGGAGTAAGTGATTTAGATGTAATATAATTTACTCTCCAAATATTATGAATATAAAAAGTCAATAAATATTAAGTTCTAAAAGGTACCTGTGGGATCAGAATTTCTATAATAAAGGTTTGGAAAGAAAATGATCAGATATTTATCTTATATGCAAGACAATGATCTTAATACTGACAGCACTTTATGGATCTAATTAACTTTCTATTTTTCAGACTAATTTGACTTATAGTACCCAACATAATCATTACTAAAACTTTATGAAACCAAAATGAATGTGTTAGTATCATTACCATCACATTTACCTAGAATAAGAAACTCAAGAACAGACAGATTATGTGACTTACCTGCAGTTAACAAATGATAGAGTTGACATCACAATCCTAAATGTCTTTGAGTTGGTTTCTTCTGTGATGTCATGCTGCTCTTTCTTCTTCTTCTTTTTTTTTTTAAGAAAACTTAATGAGATTACCAGGTTATCATTCAAATCAGGTGAATTAGATATTAGTTTTATAATTATTTGTTTTTGGCCCATAACTTAGATCATTTTCTTTATAAGGTACATAAGAGTTTCACAACCTTTTAGATATTTTTTAAATTGAGAACTATAATATAAAAACAAAAATCTGTGTAAAAATGGAACATTTGTTAACATGTATTTTGCAATTATTTTCATATTACATTTATTTTTTAAGATAGGTTATCAACCAGTTTATTATAAAAGTAATACTTATAATTTTTTCAATCCAAACAAAATTATGAAAAAAAATATTTTCCATCCTCTCATCTTTTGTCTGCCACTCTCTGAAGGCAACCCAAGTCATTAACTTCTATAATTTTCTAGAATTTTTTTATGCATATGTAAACATTCACAGAAATTCTGTCAATGTGGTCACTTATGTCTATTTAATAACCACTTGTTTACAGAATTTTATAGTATACCTTTTTAAAATATCCAAACCATATTTTGGTTTTTAAAATTAGGTATAGGATCCTTTTCATTATATCACTTTTACATCTGGCTCCTAGAAGTTCTCTTACTTTAGTTTTTCCTCTAATTTATTAGGTATTCCTTTCAGATTATTTTGTTTATTTCAATTTCTTCCTAGCTTCTAAATTTTGAAGCAAATATTGATTCGATTCTGGGTTCAGATTCTTAAATCACTTCTCATCTTGATGTAAACTCATTCTTTGGGTAATATTTAGTCTCCTGGATTTAAGTAGCATTTGCAAAATTATTTTTATAATGAAATATAATTATTTTATAACCAAAATATATAATTATTTGTAACCTTCCCAACTAATATCTTCAGGCCTGTTATGATTGCTGAAATCTTGATTCACAAATATGAAAAATATCTTGGATATCTTTGGGGTATCTGGGATTGCCTCTTAGATATCTAAATTTTTTAATGCAACATATTCTAAGTAGAATTCTTGATTTTTACTCCCAAACTTGTTCATTTTAGAGTTCACACCATGCAAAAATTGTATCTTCAATCTTCCTGTAGTTCAAGTCAAAAGACTTGGGTAATATGTTTAACTTCTCTATTTCTCACATTACATCAAATTTGTTAGTAAAGTCTCCTTCTCCTTTATTTTCAAAATATAACTAGGATTTGACATCTTCTTACTATTTCCATTTTCTTACTTTGGTTTAAGGGAATATCATAGTGCTTACCTTTATCAGGTAATAACTTTCTATTTTTCTTTAATCTACCCTAGATTTTACTGAAAATAGTTTCTAGGTAGATCATTGTGTCCTGATTTTGAACTCCCAATATCTGGACAGAAAGAAAATTTAGGCCACAGTAAGGATGTTGCTTTCTCTACCTTCAGTGGGCTTTATTGAAAAGACAGGAGATGAGAAAAGAATGATGAAGAAGAATATATATCTAAAAGCAAATTTCAGGGTCCTCCTGTATCCATGATAAGGTTTTAATTGTTTCCTAAGAAAAAGGATCTCGTAATAGCCTATAACAGAATCATTTGCAAGAAGCATAGTCTTCTTCTCAGAATACTGGAACATTTAAGGAAGAATAATTCTAGTTTTGGCATTACAGAATAATTGGACAGACCCAAGTGTAAAGATTGGGAACATGAAACATTGAATCTACTTACTTATTTGTGCAAAGTCCTTGAGGTTAACTATGTAAACCCCTTCACAAGAGGTCCCTATTAGGAATGGTTTCCTGTGGACTCCATTGTGGTAAATTCAAAGTTTTTGTGTTTCACCTCTAAGTTTCCTTAAATTATAAAGTACTTTACTGGTTGTAAAATTTTTCACATCTTTTAGCATATTTTAATTTATTTGTCTTTTAATTTAATTTATCTTTTGATTGCCTGGGATTTCTCAAGAAATTTGCCTGAATTACTAATGAGACAGACACAGGCCCTCTCTTCATTGGCCTTATACTTTCACATGCTTAACTTCAACTTTTACTTTCCTCACATCACACACCTAACTGAAAGGGCTTCTTTTTGGATTGTACTGTGTTTTTGTCCCTGTATGATTTTCCTGTTACTGTTTATTGCTTAGAACAGACTTTCCAAACCTTGCATAAGATAATTTACCCATCCTCAAAGGTCAAGTTTAATCTCCTTTTGAAATCCCTTCTCTGTTTTTCTGGTTGGAAATATTTCTTTCCTCTTGTGACCTCAAATATGGCAAATACATCTCTACTTTGACTCTTTGCTTGTTTTACCTTGTATAATGATGGCAAGGGTTTATTTCCAACCTACTTTATTATGTTGTTTGTATCTTAAGGGCAGAAAAGTCTATCTTATTAATCTTTGTATCGTTACCCCTTCCCTGATAATATGTGGGATAGTATTAAAATTAATTAATGAATACTGTTCCTCAGTTTTTCATCTCTATGCTACCTGGAAACTCTCTCAAGTGAGTAAGTGGAGAAATCATGTGTTTATTTCATTTCTTTCTCAGTTTTCAGGAACTTTTGTCCCTAATGAGTGATGGTTAGTATTTTAAAACCATTGTTTCACAGTTTTTTTGTTTGTTTGTTTGTCTTTCTTTGGTTATTTCACTTGGGAGGATAAATTCTGTCTTTGATGCTCCATCTTTTCCAGAAGTAGAAGTCTCCCAACCAGATACATTTAAAGCAGAAGAGCACGACCTATATTTTGACATCTCCATTGTGATGGATTGACAATTGTCTTTTTAATATTTTGTAATCAAATTCCAGAGAGCACATATCACATTCTAACAAGATATATGTGCTTAGAAGCAGAGAATTACCAGTTAGTTTTTTAAAGTTACCCCACATTAAAGAAAATCAATATGTGCATTTAAATACTTATTTTTATTGAGTTCTGTGTTAACTGTTCAGAGTGTTATGATAAACATAAGACAGTTCTTAAGCACTACTGGTGAAATTCCTCATTCTCTGTGTGCTACGGTGAATCCTAACCATCATAAATCTCAGAAGAGGTGTGTCTGTGAATATGAGAGTAGAGGCTGTGTTGAGTTTTTAAATAATATAGTTTTTTCTAGGGCAACCCTTTCAGGTCCCTCCCACTGTGGAAGCTTTTCTGTCCTCTCAATAAATCCTGGTTTCTAAAATAATAATAATAACAGTAATAATATGATTTTTTTCTCAGTTCATATAGACCAGGTCTTGTTACCTGGGAATTCTGATTTTTCCTTTGTTTGTTGGAGTGACCAGGCCTTTCAAATGGTCCCCATGGAATTTTGGTCCAGTTCTTCCCTGTAGGCACCACTGATATACGGTGATACCCACAACATTTATAACTGTTAAGTTTTTCACTTCACTATTCTAGATTTCCATTTGGCACTCTGCTTGGTCTCAAACTCTCTGAGAACTTTCTGAACTTTGCCTCCAAGGTCCTGTTTATGTTTTCTTTTTTGTTATGAGTGCCCAGTTCTCTTTTATGAAATTGCATTCAATAGTACAATACCAGACACTACTTACCTGGTCACGGAGACCACAAGCCTTCAAGCTGGTTTCCCACATGACTTTTTGTTCAGAAAAAAAAAAAAGATCTTTCTTCTGAATCTTTATAACTTCCCAGTGAACTTCAGATAACATTTAATAAGAGGTCAACAAGTAATGTACCACAAAGATTTAGAAAAAATATATTTTTGTTTGTTTGTTTGTTTTTAAAAAAAGAGACCCCAGGAGAAATGTAGCCACAAGTTAAATGTTGGGATCGGATAACTTTCCAATGGCATTTGTGATCTCTAAAACATCTGGTAGAGTAAGGGCAGAAACAGATACCTGCTGATTTTATAAACTGCTTAATTTCTTGTCATCATTCATTTACTCAGCATTTAATGCAAATGAAACACTAGTAGTCACCATAGTGATATTGAATAAATAAGAAGCAAACACTATTCTTAAGAAGTTTATAGTAAAGATCATAGCCCAAAAGATTATTCTTTAAAAACTTCACTAATCTTGTAGTGGGTGCTTGAAGTCCATTTTGGTTGTCTTTTTTAATTGTAAGGAATTGGTACCCACTTAAATCTTTTTATTTTTTTATATGTTTTACTATTATCAGATATTTCACTATTTTATCACTTTAATGGAGCTGCCACAATAAATAATGCCCAATTTAGGTGCCACCAATATTAAGAACATACATTGTTGCAGCTGATTTACTTTACATTTTGCACGTGTCATACAATATAATATTAACAAGAAAATAATTACACTATATAAAATGCATCAGTAATTATTCCTGTAAGTATAAATTCATTGATAACCTTTGTAAATGAGCCAATTATGTATAACATTAATTCTAACTACAACAATAGCAACCAACGTTTTTATAGATTGGTGAAATCTGCTGTAGACATTGGTAATTAAAGAAGAATTAACTTAGATGTGGAAGCTTTGGTCATGCTTTTGTTAAGTCCTGCTCTTTGAGCCCTGGCTGGGTCACGTTTCCCTAAACTTTG
>CAUYQG010254457.1:0-24186 GCA_963574415.1 Tarsius wallacei
TAAATTGTTTTTATCCAAATACAAATTTAAAAAGCAAAGTAAAACACCGTAAAGCATGTAAAAACAAAAAGTAATAAAATAAATCTCCATAAAACAAACCTAAAGACAGCTATTTAAATTACCTTACCAAAAAAAAAAAAAAAAAAAAAAAATCAGGTAACCATCTTGAGATGTTCAATGAGGACAGAAAAAAATGCAGGACAAAATGAGAATACCAATAAAGAGAGAGAAAATTTAAAAAAATGAACCACCCAGAAATTTTGGAGCTGAAAAAGACAATGCCTGAATTTAAAAATTCACTAGAGGAGTTTAATAGCACACTTAATTAGGCAGAAGAAAGAACCAGATAATTCAAGGTCATATCACATGAAATTATCCAGTTAGAGAAATTTTTTCTTTTTTTAATGAAGAAAGCAGCCTAAGGAGCTTATGAAACATCATCAAATGCATCAATATATGCATCTCGAAGTCACAGAAGAAGAGAGGAAGGAGGAACTTATTTGTAGAAATAATGACTGAAAAGTTTACAAGTCTGGGGTAGAAAATGGACATTCAGAACTAAAAAGCTCACAGACTCCAATTAAAATGAATGTGTCATTCTGAGACTCATTACAGTCAAAGAGAGAAAGAGAAAGAGAAAGAGAATTTTGAGAGATGCAAGAGAAAATAACCTGTCCTGTAAATGGGAACTCCCATGAGACTATTAGTAGATTTTGCCATAGAAACCTTGTAGATCAGAAGGGAGTGAAATGATATATTTAAAGTGTTAAAGATTAAAAACAAAGAATAAAAACCAAAAATTAAAATAAAAATCTTGCCAACCGAGAATACTATGTCTTGCAAAACTATCCTTCAAAAACAAAGAAGATACAAAGACCTTCCCAGATTAAAAAAAAATCACAGGGAGTTTATCACTAGATGTTTCTTACAATAAATGCTAAAGGGAGTTTTTCAAGTTGAATAGAAGGTCACTAGACAACACAAAAATTATAAAAGAATAAAGCTCACCAATAAAGTATATATACACACACAGACACACATATACAGAATATTACAATATACTGTAATTACTGTGAATATGGTGTATAAATCACTTTTAAAATTTAAAAATTAAAATGCAAAGGTATAAAAATAACTGTAACTATAAAATATGTTAATGTATGCATAATATGACATATAAAGTCATGGTATTTTTACATCAATAACATAAACTGTATGTGTATGTGCAAGCCATAAAAAAGTAGAGGTTTTTGATATATGATTAAAATTAAGTTACTATCAGCTAAAAATAGACTGTTATAACCATAAAATATTCCATGTAAGCCCCATGGTAACCATAAAAAATACCCATAAGAAGATACAAAAACAAAAATGAGAAAGAAATGAAATTATGTGATTAAAAAATTAATAAAACACAAAGGAAGACAGAAAGAGAGACAAAGAGGAACAGGAAAACTACAAGACAGAAGAAAATCATTAACAAAATGGCAATAGTAAATCTTTACCTATCAGTAATAACCATAAATATAAATGGTTTAAACCTCCCAATTAAGAGGTATAGAGTGGCTGAATAAATAATTAGATAAAGTCTAACTATTTTCTATGGGATATTCACTTTAGATTTAAGGAAACACACAAACTGAAAGTAAGGGATGGAAAATGATATTCCATGCAGATAGTAACCAAAAGAGAACAGGTATAGCTATACTTACATCAAACAAAATAAACTTTAAGCCAAAAACTGTCACAAGAGACAAGGAAGAACACTACAGTATATAATGATAATAGAGTCAACACACTCGGAAGAGATAACAATGATATATGCACCCAATTATATAGTCATCCAACGTCAGAACACCCAGATATGTGAAGCAAATATCGACAGAACAGAAAGTAGAAATAGACAGCAACACAATAATAGCAAGAGATTACAATAACCCAATTTTAATAATGGAATAAAACATCCAGGCAAAAAATATTAAGGACAACAAGGACTTTAATAACATAGACCAAATAGACATAAGACATTTCACCAACAGAATACATTCTTCTCAGGAATATATGGAACATTCTGTAAGACTGATTACATGTTAGGTCACAAAACAAGTTTTAAAAAATTTACAAAGATTGATATACTAAAATTCCCTTTCTGATCACAGTGGAATAAAACTAGAAATCAATAGCAAAAAGGACTAAAAAGTTTACAAATATGTCCAAATTAAACAACATACTCTTGAATAACCAATGGGTCAGAAAAAAAATCAAAAGGGAATTAGAAAATATCTTAAGACAAACAAAACATAGCATTCCAAAACCTAGGGGATGCAGCAAAAGCAGCCCCAAAAGAAAAATTTATCGAGATAAATGACTACATTAAGAAAGAAGAGCCGGGCTCGGTGGCTCAGCCTGTAATCCCGCGCCTTGGGAGGCTGAGGTGAGTGGATTGCCTGGGCCGGCGGTTTCGAGACCCACCTGGGCAAGTGAGACCTCATCTCTACAATAAATCAAAAAGTTAGCCGGGCGTGGTAGCGCGTGCCTGTAGTTCCAGCCACCTGGAAGGCGGAGGCGGAAGGATTGCTGGAGCCCAGCGGGTCGAGGCTGCAGTGGCCGGGAGCGGCCACTGCACTCCAGTCTGGGTGATCGAGTGGGACTCCAACTCAAAAAAAAAAAAGAAAGAAGAAAGATCTTAAACAACCTAAATTTAATTTAAAGTAACTAGAAAAAGTGGGAAAAAACTAAGCTCAAAGTCAGTAGGTAGAAGGGGATAATAAAGACCAGAGCAGAAATAAATAAAACAGAAAATTTAAAAAATTAAAAATCAACAAAATGAAGCACTGGTTTATTGAAAAAATAAATAAAATTGACAAACCTTTAGTAAGATTAATTAAAGAAAAAAGAGAGAAGATTCAATTAAAGTCAGAAATGAAAAAGGAAACATTACAACTGATGCCACAAAATAAAAAAGACCATAAGAAATGATGCATATGATCATGTTGTCTGTGAACAAAGATAACTTTCTTTCTTTCTTTCTGATTTAGTTGCATTTTGTTTCTTTTTCTTGCCTAATCACTCTAGTTAGGACCTTTAGCACTACGCTGAATAAAAGCAGTGAGTAGGCACCCTTGTCTTTTTCCAGGTGATAGAGAAAAAGCTTTATGTTTTCATCATTGAGTATAGTGTTTACTCTGTCAAGATTATTTTCTTTAATCTTAATTTGTTAGAATTAGCTACTATCTAAAACAGAACTTCACAAGTGTTAGCAAGGATGTGGAAAAATTGGAATTCATGTGCACTGTTGGTGGCAATGTAAAATGATGCAGTCACTGTGGATCATTTTAAGTGCTAAATTTTAAGTGCTAACTGTAGTTGACATATGGAAGCTTTTCGAAAAAAATAAAAACAGAACTACCATATTGTGTTTGTGTTGCTATAAAGAAATACCTGAGGCTGGGTAATTTATAAAGATAAAAGATCTATTTGGTTCACACTTCTGCATGGTGCTGGCATCTGCTCAAGCAAGAGGAGGTGATGCCAGCCTCTTTTAAACAATCAGTTCTCGTGGGATTAATAGAGCGAGAACTCACTCACTACTGAGAATGGCACCAAACCATTTACGGAGAGATCTGCCCTCACGATGCAACCAGCGCCCGCTAGGCTTCACCTCCAACATTAGAGATTACATTTCATCATGTGATTTGGAGAGGACAAACATACAAACTATGTCAGATATGATTTAGCAATCCCACTTCTGGTTATTTAACCAAAACAATTGATAATAGAATCTTGAAGAGATTGTTTGGTCTCTGATGTTTATTGCAGCATCATTTGCATTATTCAAGAGGTAGAAACAATATAAATACCCATCAATGGATTCATGGATAAATAAAATAGGGTATATGTGATCTTAATTACATGTGAAAATTTTAAATTTTTTAATTTTTTAATTTTTTTTTTTTGAGTTGGAGTCTCACTCTGTCACCCAGACTGTAGTGCAATGGCTGCTCCCAGCCACTGCAGCCTCGACCTGCTGGGCTCCGGCGATCCTTCCGCCTCAACCTTCCAAGTAGCTGGAACTACAGGTGCGCACTACCACACCCAGCTAATTTTTTTGATTTATGGTAGAGATGAGGTCTTGCCAAGTTGCCCAGGTGGATCTCGAACCCGCGGGCTCAGGCAATCCACTCACCTCAACCTCCCAAGGCATGGGATTACAGGCTGAGCCACTGAGCCCGGCTACACGTGAAATTTTAAAAAGCTGAACTCATATAAGCAGAAAGAGGCTGGTGGGGAGCAAATGTAGACAGGAAAAGGGGTAACATTGGTCAAAGGGTACAAAGTTTCAGTTAGGTGGAAGCAATAAGTCCTGGTGATCTATCACACAGCATTGTGACTGTGAGTACTAATAATGCTTTGTATATTTCAAAACAGATAAGAGAGGATTTTAAATTTCTTGCCACAAAGAAATGATAAATATTTGAGGTGATGGATGTACCGCTTAGCCTCATTGGATTATTTCACAACGTATTTGTGTATGGAAATACTATATTGTACCTCGTAAATATATACTTATTGTTTTCAAATTAAAAATAAAATATAATAAAACAAAAAAGGGAAATGGTTAAAAGGATGGACTATCTAGTGAGAATGTCTGGGTTTAAATCCCCACACAGCCGTGTGACCTTGAGCAGGAACTTTTATCTCCCTGTGCTTTTATTTTCCTCCTCTGTAGTTGGCCATAGTGACAGTATTTACCTAAAAGCTAGCTAGCTAGATAAGGTTTAAATGAGTTAAAATATGAGAAATTCTTAGAATAGTGTCTGGAACATAGTGTTGTATATTTTAGCTATTATTAGTCGTATTAAGAATAAATGTTTACTCTTTAATTTTGCAATTACCAAACAATACAACAGAAATCTCTCCGAGTTAATATAGGTATTTTTCTCTTATCTGAGCTCTAATATCATTTTTGAGATGTAGTAGTTTTGGTTTCAGTCTAGCTTTATTTTGGGTTTCTGCACTAAAAAATAATATTTTGCATGCAATAATACTTTGAATATACTTAACAATCCCTACTAGATTATAATGTGCAGAGGCAGGGCTAGAACGTAATTTTGATAGTTTGTGCCAAAGTCCATGACTCTTAAAATTAATTGGCTTCAGCTCCCAAAACCCTTGGTGCTTATATCCTTACCCCACAAGTTTCCACGACCCTTGCACCGTAATTAGAGAGAAAAAGGGAAGTAGCAACATGTGTGATTCCTAATTGGATGCCACCTCTCGGTGTCCATCCTCAGACAAGATCCCGCCAGGACTTGGAAGGACGAGGGCATGTCCATAGAGATTGGCCTAGGAGGCCATTATATATCATAACCAGGAGCAGGGTCTAGTCTAAGAGGATCTCACCATAAACAGCCTCCTCAAGGGTGACTGAACTGAGCTTTGGGGTTAACACAAGTTAGAAGGTACCAGTGATGCACTCAGACTCCAGAGCCCTTTGAGTTGGTCTGAATATAACAGGCAGAGAGTAGTGAAAGCATATGACAGCTCCTCTATAGTGGCAGCAGTGAAGGACCACAGAGACTTTGGAGTGCCTTACTGTGTGTATTTGTTCAGCTCTGTGTGTGCTTGTGTGCTACTTGGGACATCCTGATCCGTATTTCATTTAGTCAGCTTAAAAGGCATGGCAACTGACTTGTCAAAGAGCCTACAAAGATAAGTAATATTGATCAACCTTAAAGTAATTTTCAACCATAAAAAGTTATTTTTGAGCACTTGTTGAATTTTATGTATTAAAGATGTGGTACTGATGTCAGAGTCAGTAGGGTTAAGGTTAAGATTAGAAAATATAAGAAACTATGGAGCTTTCAATATTAAAAGTGGGTGACAAGTTAATAAAGATGTAGTCATACTGAACGCTCTACATTTTTTCACAAAGCAATGAGTGTTTCGTCTATCTTCTACTGTCTAAATAGCCCATGTCTCGAATTTAAATGTTTGGCTCTCTTGGACACTACCATGACTTTTAATACATAAGAACAATTTTATTCCTACCCTACAACCCACTCAAACATTTCTGAGTCTGCTGCAGTAGCAAATAAAGAGCAGTAGAGTGTATTATAAAGGAACAAAAAGAATTAGGAATCAGAAAGTTTGGGGTCGAGTCTCTTTCCTTATCACTGTAAAATTTTGCACAAGTCTGATACTCAGTTTCCTCAGCCATAGAAATGGGATAATCATTCTTACTTTGCAAAGTTCTTCTGAATATCAAGTGAGATAATGTATAAGTCCATCATTTGGAAAATAGAATGTGCTTATGCAAATGTTAGATATTATTATGTGCTTCTTTTTGGATGCTTATATATACTCAAAAAGAGACTATATAGAAGAAATGGAAATAAAATTAAATTTCCAATTCATTAGGGCAGTGCATATTGGCAGCTTTAATGTCTACCAAAATTAGAGCTCTAATTATACAGATTAACTCTCCATGATGATCAAATGAACCAGGAATTCTTTATCTTAAATGTGTTATAATAAAGTTATACTAAGAAGCATGTAACCAACCACATCATTAAAACGGAAAGATTTCAGCAAATTGCCTTGTCTCTGGAGGGACAGACATCCTCTTTTCTTTCAATTTAGACTCATTTGATGTTTCTAAGAAAAATTTTCTGGCCAATGCAAATCAGGAAAACTGAGAATGGACTTTTTAACAGCATCACAAGTACTATCATATCTTATAAAAATAGAAGCTTTTAAAAACTGTCATATCTTGCTAATCCATTTCCATTTCTGGGCTGTCTTTTTTTAAAAAAATCAAACACAGTATATTAAATCCAAAGTGTGACAGGAAAATAAATTTATTGTTAAATTTAATGAAGCTTTTACAGTGACAGGTAACATTAAATATATTTAATGACACCTAAAGTATAAGATGAATTTTCTGGTGCTTTGTTGAGAGTTTTTATAAGAAATCTGTTAATTAAAAAATATGATTAGTGTTCAGTCACTTAAAAATAAATACTTATTTGAAATATTGGGAGCATATTGAATGTTTGGAACTGGATATTTGCATGTGTACCTCAGAGGCACAAGAAGTCTTGGTGTCTTTCTTCTGAATTGGAGGTTTTCCATCTGCAGTCATTTCGATCATACAAGAAACCCCAGGACTGCCAGCCGGCATTGTGTAGCTAGAAGTAAAACAGAAGAGGCCGTTATTGTGTGTGTTATTGGCAAGAACAGAGTAGCTTCACACATGGCTAGTAAGTACTTCTTCAATGAGAGAGGTACTTTCTGGATCACAGTAATCCTGAAATATGGCCTCAGCCAAGTGTGAACATTTTCGAAGAGATAAAATATATATTTCTTTTCTAACACTGCATTTTATTTTCTTTCTGTCTTCCTGACTTTAAAGCAGGACTTGAAATCCTTTCAGAAAGTTAAATCTCCCACAAAACAAAAAAAGAGCTTTGTGTGTATAAGCAGGTATTGATAAATTTTAAGTGCTAACTGTGGTTGACATATGGTCTCACTCATGTAGGAGATTGTTGGACAAGTAACATCAATGTTAAATAATGCTAAACTCCCTAAGTAGAAATTTCCCCTCCTTGGCCTACAGGGAAAATAGAAATGGAATAAGCAATGAAAGGCTGTATACCCCTGAGCAGTGAGATTACACTGTGATACAGTTATCAGAACTCAGAAAGCATGCTGCTAATGTTCTGGTTGGTACTGTGTCTCAGAGATAAAGAAAAGTATAAGGTTAAGGGAATTTGTAGAATAAATAGCAGAAATGGTCAATACACAACTAAAAATGTATCAGAGTTTATAATATGATGCAATCAGATGAAAAGGCACAGAGAAAAACTGTTTATTTGAACTTAAAAAATTTTGTTTTAGATTTAGGGGATACACATGCATGTTCATTTCATGGATGTATTGTATAGTTTCATGGACTTATTGTATAGTGGAGCAGGGGGATTGGGTCTCAGATGGCCCATTCCCCAGAGAGGGAATATTGTTCCCCCTAGGTAGTTTCTGAACCATAACCCTCCTTCCCCCTTCCCTCCTTATTGGTGTAGTTTATTTAGTGTTTTAAAAGACAATTCACATGATAGTACCCTGGCACTTGCCATATGTAACAATAGCAAGTTGCATTGTCATGAAGTTTATTCTATAGAGATGATAGTAGAAACACAGTTACTGATATTAAGGTGGCTCTTTCTACTTACTGAAAGTGTGGATGATTTTAATTCTCATGTTTCTTATTTGTGTTTTCTAAATTTTGGACAATAAACACACTTAATTTTTCAATTTTTAAAAAATTTGACCAGTCTTTCTGGTTTGCCTGGGCCTGAGAGTTTCCCAGGACATGGTACTTTCCGTGCTAAAACCAGAGAAGTTGCTGGAAAACTAGGCGTGGTTGGTCATCCTATTTTTAAAGCAAAACCTCAATTATATTAAGTGATCACTTGTTAAATAATTTAGTAATACTTTTTCTTAAAATAACTTTGTAGACTTAGTTGAATGGTAAAAACAAACCCTAAGTCCCCTCCTTCCCTCACCCCTCCAAAACGCACAGCTGTGGGCAGGTCCCTTCTCCTTTCTTACCCCGTAA
Source organism: Tarsius wallacei (assembly GCA_963574415.1). Taxonomy (NCBI): domain Eukaryota; kingdom Metazoa; phylum Chordata; class Mammalia; order Primates; family Tarsiidae; genus Tarsius; species Tarsius wallacei. Next base: position 8,618 of record CAUYQG010254457.1, read on the forward strand.
TATGAATCTGATACTGTCCTTCCAATAAATTGCTCCACTTTTTTTTTTTTTGGCCTCACTCTAGTTTACCAAGGTCACTTCTAATTCTGATCAAATCACTGTTGAAAACTCTTGAATTCTGGGAGTTTCCCATTCATGTGAGCTGTGTACTATAGAGATATATGAAGCCCATTTGCCATCATGGTTGGTAAGGATAGATTGACACGTACAAATGCTTTATACTGGGGACGGAGAGAACTGCTCTTAGGGAATGCATGTGTCCTCATGAACAAATGACAAGATTTCTGTTTGTTTCATTCAGAGCTTGTTGAAATCTAACCTTGAACAGCAATTCCACAAAAGAAAGCTACTCCATTTACTTTTTGTCAGTTGTCCTTTTCTCCCCCGACCCCTCAACAAATGGTAGATTCTATTGTCAGTTTAGTTTATGTGCTAATTGAAAATTGTTGCTCTAAGTCTACCAGAGATTTTTCCACATTTTGATTTTACTATGCTCATGTTTATAATGTCTCATATTTGTTTATTGGCTAAATTGTTTATTAAAAACCAAAAAATGTTCTATAAACAAATTCGATATCATGCGACTTAAATCATTTGAGGAAATATCTAAGTGCATATTCCTTATGCCTCTCAAGTATTGCTGAGGCCAGCCTAGTTTAATGATTTAAAGACTTGAGGGTCTCACTTTGAGATAATCCATTGACTGGCTGAGTGATCTCAGGCAAACCACTTAACCTTTCTTCCCTGAAGTACGAGTATCCACAGAAGGGAGATCATCATTCTAAGCTCATAAATGCTTAGTGAGAATCACATTATTTAATGTACATAAATCATTCAGTGCTAATATTAAAATCCAAGTTAAAGCAATTATTTGCTGACTAGACAGGGATCTCTAAAGAGATTTTTATGAAAATAAATTACACAGTCAAGTTGAAGTGTTCATCCACTTCTACTAATACTGCTTGTAATAGAATTCAAAATCAAATATTCAAGTTGCATTATTTTAAAAACTAAAACTTGACGAAACAGACTTTTTACAGTATCCTTAACATTTTTATATTAAGCAATAAAGGTAGAAACATTTTGATATGGAAAAGAAGAATTGTTTGTACATTTTTAGAAGACCTGACCCTTCTCATCCTGGAAGCTCAGAGCATCTAAAACCAAGGGAACGGTTGTAAAAATGTAAAAAATAAAGAGTGGATTGCTTGATTAATTAAATCAAGCACTTAAATTTAATTGAATGTTACCCAGTTTTTAAATAAGAGTTATAGAATAATAATGACAAGTAAAGATATTTGTGTGAAATAGAAAGAAGTGTTAAATACAACTTGAATCGTAATACTAGAATACTTTAACATCAACAGTGGCTATCTCTGTATGGGAAATAAGGATGATTTTTAAATTGTGTCTTTTGCTTATTTGTATTGTTAAATTTTGGGCATTGAACATAAAATATTTTTTAAGATTCTGTCTTTACCTGTGAAAATTAGTCTGTATGTGGTTTAATCACTATTTGTTCTTCTCAGTACTCCAAGTGCACTTTTGATCTCAGTAATTATATTACATTCCTTCAATGTTGGAAATTTCTTGCCTGAATCTGTCTCACAGATTGCTTTTTGGTATTCCCCGAAATCTTTATCTCTTGAACTTTTGCTAGACGTTTTTTTTGGAAGTCTATTAAGTGGTCCTCTAAATTTCCTAATTTTGCTTTTATTCTTTAAAAAGTCTTAATTGCTCTGTTCTGTATTCTTCTTAGGTATCAATTTTTTCTTCAACTCTTTCCACACTGGAGTTTATCCTGTCCACTGAGCTTTACATTTCTACACACATTTTTAAGATTTAAAATCCTTCCTATAATCTTTTGTGTTTAATTTCTGGCTTTTATGCTTTCATAATTTCTTTTTAAATGAAGATTATTCCTTCATTATCCTTCGAGTATTCTTGAAATACTTATTTGAGTGTACTTCTGTGAGACTCTTCCATAAAAGTTATTTTATCCAGAGTGATTCATGTTTTGTTTGTTGATTTGCTTTGCTTCTTTCTTAGTTTCAGCACGTGTTCCGATATTGTGCTGTGTAGTCTCATTTTGAATGGGACATACTTTTGTTTTCTCTCTTTTTGCCCACTCTTACGCTCTTTCTCCTGTACCCTCTGCTGTACCCAGCACTACCTGCTGTATAAGGACCATCCCTGATCCTCTGACCCTTAAACCAGAGTCTTTGGTAGCTCTTTGCTGTGGTGATACCAAAGGTATTTGTAGTTCCACTCACAGAGCAGACAAAAACAATATTTTATCTATTCTTACATATCTATGTCTATGTCTATCAAACCTTTCACAAGTCTTTTTGAGCAGGTAGTTTTAGTTCCCTTCATCTTCTAGGAGCTGAGCTTTCTTATTTCTTGACTTATTTCTTGGCGAGTCTGCACCATTAGCTCTTTTGCTGCTTTGCAATTGTGTCTATATCTTGTCTAGAGAGATGGTATTTATCCTATTTTTGAACTTGCCTTTATGTTTTCAGTTGTATTTTTAAAAATTTTCTCTATCATTACTATGTGTTTGACACTGAGGAGGCATGTTGAAGTGTGAAGTCACAGAGTTATCTTGACCAGACTCATGTTTTCTTTAAAAAAAAAAAATATATATATATGAAAAAAAAGATAAAACTAAGTCCTTGCCTTTGAAGGACCATGGAAGTAGAAAGTTATCTTTAATTTGTGAGAGGCAGAATGAAGAAAAGTTAAACAAGTCTTTTGGAAGTGCCTTTATGTTTTTTCAGGCTTTAAATTTGGAAGGACTCATTTCTTTGGCTTTTTTCATCTCAGGTTTGTTTTGTGCTAAAGGCATTTGAATGCATCTGTCTCACATTTTTTTCCAGTGGCATATTTCAAAAGCACATAAGTAAAGTGGTTTGTTTTCTTTCCAGAGAGAAATAGGAACTACGGATTTTTTTTTTCTCTCTAAGGTACCTAAGTTTGATTTGTCAAATCTGGTAGTTATATAAGTCATTGGCATTAAACTATAGTGTAATTAAACACTTTGGCGGACAATATCTGTACTGTGCTGAAAGTGCACAAACAGTTCGTGTATAACTGCAGCAAGAAGCTATGATATAATAGCACCAAAGCTGAACAGTACCGATTGCTTCTTGGGAATATTGCAAAATTGATGATGAGACTGCATGCTTTCACAGGTGCAAAACATAAATGTTCTTTTCTCTTGTCACTAGTCTTGGCTGTTACCCAGCAATGATACTAGCTAGTTTAGTTTAGATTTGGGGTATGATTAACATTGCTAGTAAATTTCCCTCCCTCCCTCCCTCTGTCCTTCCCTCCTTTCTCTCCTCTTCCCAGTGAGACTTTTAAAACAAACAAACTAAAAATCAGTTGCAACATAGAAAGTAAGTGAATTTCTAGGTTAATAACTATTCAATTTCTGACCAGTACTAACTAGGCTTAATGTTTACCGAATGGATGTAAATCTATTGCTCTGAAGTAGATGCATAGTATACAAACTAAGCACTAGCTCAGAACTTTCTTTTAAAGGAAACTTTTTAGACTGGATTTCGAATTGAGAAAGGGTAAATTCAACCGTTGACAACTGTGGTCTCCATGTTCAGCCAAAAGTTCTAGCTGAGTTATGGCAGTTAGCTCTTCACAAGACTCAGAGCCCAGAGACTCAACATCAGCAGATGGCAGTAAAGGCACACGGCAGAGATGGAGGCACCAAAAGGCATCTGGTCCCTACCAGGACTAACTTAGGATCTAATTGATAGTGTGATTGTTTTAGCTCCCTGTTTGTAACAGGAAAACATGGGAAAATATATTTCAAAGATTAGACATCAGGCAATATGGATGGAACTGTCCAGAGACGAACGTCTCTCCTTACCAGCTCACTTATCCAGTGCGATTGTCAGGCTGTGTGAGCAAATTTAGGAAAATGTTGCTTAAGAGAAGAATGGTTTTCATACAGCCCTATCAACACAGCCATATTTCTTGAGGTTGTCAGTGCAACTCAGCACAATCTAAATGTTAAAACAGTGTGGAAAAAAAGGACTAGGCACAAAAGCCACAGTGTCAGTCCCTTTGTCAAACAAAAGCAATGTAAACACCCTGCTTTTCAAAAGCATCTGCAGCATCCCCTTCTGTCTGGAGCACTGCAGAGTTGGCCAGCCTGACCACAGAACCAGCTCGTAAGAAGTGTGCTCAGGGACCTCTAAGAAGTGATCGTCCTGAGCACTTCCTGTCTCTGGATGATGACAATGATCCTGAGATAGATAGTCATTGGTTTTGGATCATTTTAGTTAGTCTTCTCTCTCACTGGCAAAACAGCCCAAATGTACTTAATAATACATTACAGAGAAAACCAAGCCATTTTCCTGTCTGTCACTGATATGATAAAAAGTCTCTGCTATGATTCCTGGGGATCGCTGAAGCAGGGACTCCACTTATGCCCTTGATTAACCAGAGCAGTCCTAGTGGAACACACAACCAGCCATCACGAGATATCAGAGATGTTCCAGGAACCGTGAGTTTACTTCCCCCGGCACTAGCCAATTCAAGTGCAGTGGGATTCACAGCACATTCTCCAGATTGCATGGTCTCCTGGTAGCACCTCTAAATGTGCAAACAACCAAAATTCTCTTGTTTTCTTTACCTGGTAAAAATATTCACAATCTGACACAAATTTAAATTTGTATCTAGAAAGGTTGCTGTGTTTTTGACCTGACATCCAGTTTTAGCCTCTGAACAGGAGAGCTGGTTTTGCATATTTCTTCCCAACTCCACACATTCAGTGAGTCCATGTTGATAGTTTGAAATTGACCATGTGGAAGTATTTATACCAGGGAAATTAGCAAATGCTACAAATTAGCCCCTCCCCCTTCCCCAACTGATTTTTAAAAACTAGCACACCCCTGAGTTTCTTGAACATTTCCTAGCAGCATTTAAGTACTTACTTAGAACAAGGGCATTAGGAAAGCTGCAAAGCTCATCTTCACTGTTGGCATTCCATTTGGAATTTCAGTAGGAAAATCTCCTTTATTTATAATCTATTAGCTCACAGCTTTGCTTGGATCAGTTCATTTTAACTGTGAACGTGAGTTCTGAGAATATTACCTCTGGAAAGCCACTCATGTTCAGTTTACAAATACCATATAGTATTTAATTGTATCCCTCACTTCTAATATTTATTATTTGCTCAATTCATTTATTTTGAGCAGTTTGGGAGTACGTTTGTATTTGATACACTGAGTAATTGATCAAAACCCGGGACCTAAAAATATTGATTCCTGATCCTTTTGTCTTCAACACTTAAACTCAGACACATGCATATTTTGAGAGAGTAAAGTTTTCCAAGTTGAAAGACCATATGGAAAAACTCACTTAGGTAACAAGCAGATTATTTTACCAAATTTGAACAAAAAACAATTCAGATGATACGGGCAGGTGGAGATTCACTCCCATGGGGTTGTAAATGAAGCTGAAGATAAGTTTCCCCCAGGAAAAGGCCATGTGTGTCTCTATCTTTTTTTTTTTTTAAAGATATGTTGCAGTGAGGGATTCCTTTTATAAAATTGCCTTAAGTTAACAGTTAGTATGCAGTTTTCTTGTTTCCTCAATACTACACTTTCTACATGATTGGTACTATTTGTAGCATGTAATTTTCCTGGCAGAGCATTTTAACTGAGATTTATAAAAAAAACAGAAAATATTTTAATGTTAAGATATTTATGGCATGTCATATTTAATCCAATGAAGTCAGTTACAATCTTAGCTTTTATTTAAAAAATATGAAGAAAGAGTAGATTAATAGAGACGCAAAAGATTTAAATTTCAGCAGCACTTTCTAAGCCAAAGTTGTAAATATTCTCATCCCTCTAAAGTGTAAAAAAGCTGTAGTGAGATCCACTGAGCTGAGTCTCAGATCAATACCTCTTTGGTTTCATAGTTCTCTGCCAGCTAGCACACTATCTAAGTACTTGTCCCTTGCTTTGGCTTATGAAATTTTCTTTGGCCAAGAGCATCTATTTCTTGTTCCTTGTGTAACTTATTCTTTAGAGGTTCTGAGGGGTTTTTTTTTTGAGTCGGGGTCTCTGTCTCCCAGACTAGAGTCCAGTGGCACAATCACAACTCACTGTAGCCTCGACCTTGTGGACTCAGGTAATCTCACTTTAGCCTCTCAAGTAGCTGGGACTATAGGTACATGCTATTATGCCTAGCTTTTTTTTTTTTTTAAGAGATAAAGTCTCACTGTGTTGCTCAGGCTGGTCTCAAACTTCTGGGTTCAAGCAATCCTCTCACCTCAAACTCCCAAAATGCTAGGATTAAAAGTGTGAGCCAGTCATTGCCTTACTAGACTCTGGTAAGGACATGTGCTCTTTGAGCTATGGTCATTGTTGTGTTTCCTGGCTTTGGTCCCCTTCCCTACCTTGGGGAGGTAAATCTCCTCTTTCTCTCTCTCGCTGTCTATAATTTACTTTTAAAATAAACTAGAATTTCCAATCTAAAAAAAAAAGTGTGAGCCCCTGCTCCTGGCCTCTGAGGTCTTATGTTTTCCACTTCCTCTTCTAACTGTTCCTCATATACACCTGTTCCAAATCTAGCTTCCCCATCTTTAAAGTTTCCTATAGGGAGAGAAGAAAAGTCAAGCTAAATCCTTACCCCAAGCAAACATTCAACTTGGAGATAACCCAGACAAGTAACATTTTAGAAATTCAACCAGTATAAAAATAGATGGAAGGAATTAATTTTTGTAGTCTTGGCTTAATGATTGAAGGAAGAGTTACTAGCCCTTCTTTAATTTTAAGTCGATAAAGCCATTCTTAAAGATGGCTTACATGAGAGCACTTCCAATTTAAAGACTGAGAGGAATTTTATTTAATAAGTAATCACGATGATTAAAAATGCTTTGTTTTGCACTCTTACAATGGAGACAGTATATTTTTGGAGTTGTTCCTGATTTTTAAAAAATTGCACAAAGTATTCTGGAATTTTTCCAGAAGATGATACATAGAATACTCCAAGTGGAACCAAAATCCACATCATCTAATATAAAGAGAAAAAAATCACTAATTGAGGAGATGATTTGAATGCTTTGTTCTACTTGATACAAATAGCAAACAAAATATTGCAAAGTTCATAGTCCCAATGTGACAAAGACATTTAATATACTCAAAAAATCTATAATCTGTGTTAATTTTACCTATCTATGTAGTCTCAATTAAAAATGATTTAAGGTAGCTTTTAATATGAGGTAAAATATCAAAAGTAGGGAAATAAAGATTTTGTGACAAAGGATAAAAGATAATAGTTTTCAGGCAAATACACTTAAATACAAATGAGAATGAATCTATGGATTCAACAACAAATGACCAAATGCCTATTTCACAAGAAGAATGGAGGTAGGTGACAAGGGGATGGAGGGGAATGAAACAGTTGTCTTCTGAAGGTCCCCACAAAGGGTAAGGAGGGAAGATACTGGCATTCTCTGAGAGGTCAATTTCACTGAAACCAGAGGACGTATAGCCAAGGCACCAGCATCAGCAGTGGAGCTTGGTGCTAATGAGAGCTGACAGATTTGTGCAACATCGTCAAGGCTGCATTCAAACAGAGACAGAAAGTCATGCCAGGATAACTTCACCCACAGAACACAATCTGGGACTTCTTGATTGCCAGGCTCATGAAGCTGAAAGGAAAGCTGGAAATTCTGAGCGCCTAGCTTTGCTGCTTCTAGGAAACAAACAAACAAGTTTTTTCTATCATCTTTAGCTTGTTTGTTCTTCTTTAGCAAACCCCATTTCTCCACCTGGTGCCTTTGTGCTGCTCTGTCCTACTTCCTGTTACAATCAGGATACAGTATTCCAAAGCAATAAAGACCATCACAGGGCACATGTTTTTATGGTTACCAATGGTTTTTTTAATAATAGAACATGGTACAATGGAGTTATTTACCTTATTTAATGAACATTTATATAACAATCATGGACCAGGCATTATCCCAAGTACTTTAACTATTAAACAGCAGCCATCTGTGAGAAATATTTTTTTTTCCATTTAGAGAACTTAAAGTTCCTTGGGTTTAAGTAATTTGTTCAAGGTTGCACAGTTGATAAGTGACAGTGCTGGGTTTTGAACCTGTAAGTTGTAGCTTCAGAATCTACACTCTTACTGCTGTGCTATATAGCCTTTTGGATTTCCAATGGAGCTATTACACACTTCCCATCATTCACCTCTTATTAGCTGGTCTACCTCTAATTAGCAGCAGATGACTAACTCTTTACTTAACTGAAACAGGAAATATTCAGTTCTTTGCTTCTGAAGGTACCTCTGTCTATACCACTCATCCTGTTTTTTTAAGGTGAAGGATCCCCTCATCGTGTCTCCCTTAATCATCATCTTTCCATCACTTACACTCCTCACATCCCCACTGCTTCTTTCCTAATTCTCATCCTCTGCCTGTACCTTCCCAGGCTGCCATCATGTCCACTGCTAGGGCTGGACTTTTGCCATGAGTGCTAAGGCAACAAGAGCGTTGACAGTAACATGTATCGAGACCCCACAGACACTCCTTTCTGGACAAGAAGGAGAGGGAGGCATGCCGTCACACTGTAGCATTGGGGCTGTGTTATGGCAGGTTCCTGGGAGTATGCCCAAAAGAGAGTCACAGTGCCTGACAGGGCTGTGGGAGTGAATTGATTTGGGAACACCCGTGACCTACCATTGTAAAACTCTTGCATCCTGGAGCTGGGTGATACAGGGGGGCTGAAGACATTCAAGATGTCGCATTATTATAACATGGGATTTCATTTGTTTCCACGGTCTAGCTAGGTCTTGTAAAAATCAGGTCTTGTAATATTGCTCCGTCATTGTTTTGTTTGGTGTCTGCATTTCACTCTGGTCTCTGTTCCTCAGGGTGAGGCAGTGTCTGATTCTCCCTGGTCACCTCAGCAGCAAGCACGGTGCCTGGTGTACACAGGCTGAATTGAACTCAGTGAACTTGGGTCATTGAGATCAGACAGGTCGGTGGCACTCTTGCAGGAACTATCTTTCTTTACCTGCTGCTTGCTTTACTCATAGCCCAGTGACAATTCTGTCCTCTCTCCCTGTGTGAAAGGCACATCTGCTCATTAATTAGCACATCTGCTCATTAATACAAAGTGGGGTGAACAGGCGTTGTGTTCCTAATCATAGACCCAACTCTGACCCTAACTAGTCATGTTATAGGCTGAAAACAGGCTATTTTGGTTATATTAAACAGTCATTTCGAAAGGTCTTAAAAACTTGTGTTCTTTTGTAGCTGAGTTGTGTTAAATGTAGAAGCTGCTTGCATTCAAAAGTATACATTTTTCCTACTCACTCCCTTCCCACCCCCCCCACCCCAACCCCAGCATCGCCTTGGCCTGACTGGCCAATCATATCTAGTAAGCCATTGCTGGTGCTGAGGCAGAAACTGCTGGACAAGCCAGACCACCTAATAATTAGGAGATTGGTCTAAAGTTGACAAGAATGTGTCTGAAAGCTTGGAGTGGGCATTTTCCACCACTCCTCCATCTTTGAATACAAGGACATTGTACTGTTAGAGGTCAGGGCTCTGGGAATAAAAGATTGTTACATTATGATTTTTGTTTTGTTTTTGAGTCAGAGTTTCATTCTAACATGCAGGCTGGAGTGTAGTGGTATGCTCATGGCCACTGCAGCCTCGACCTGCTGGGCCCAGGCAATCCTTCTGCCTCAGCCTTCCAAGTGGCTGGAACTACAGGTGTGTGCTAGCACGCATGGCTTCTTTTCTTTTCTTTTTTTAATTTATTGTAGAGACAAGTTCTCACCAAGTTGCCCAGGCTGGTCTTGAACCCCTGAGCTTAGGCAATCCTTTCGCCTCAGCCTCCTAAGGTGCTGGGATTACAGGCTTGGGCCACCACACCTGACCACATTATGTTTTAAAACAATTTAAGGTTATCTTAAATGTTATGACTTGGCCGGCCTCGGTGGCTCAGCCTGTAATCCCAGTGCTTTGGGAGGCCGAGGTGAGTAGATTGCCTGAGCCCGCGGGTTTGAGACCTGCGTGGGCAACTTGGCGAGACTTCATCTCTATGATAAATCAAAAATTAGCTGGGCATGGTAGCGAGCGCCTGTAGCTCCAGCTACTTGGAAGGCTGAGGTGGAAGGATCGCCAGAGCCCAGCAGGTCGAGGCTGCAGTATCCGGGAGCGACCACTGCTCTCCAGTCTGGGTGACAGAGTGAGACTCCAACTCAAAAAAAAAAATGTTATGACTTTCTCTTCTTTCCAAATATTGCAATTGTCTGCCCCTTCCTCTAAAAACACATATTGTAAATTCCAAAATGTTATCCAAAATGTCAGCATGATCAGGAGACTTTGTGTTGTGTCAGTGGTCATGTATCAAAAATTGTTCATATAAATTGTAAGTCATATTAAAATTACATATAGACTTCAAAGTTGGGGTGAGTGAAGGGCTATGGATTTGGGGTATAAATGAATGAATTTGTGTTGCTTGGAGCAAGTTTTTTGGCAATGATGCTTACCTGTCTCCCTATATATAGCCTGCTTATAGAAATTAAAGATTCCTTTTTCTCCCAGTCTCTGCTTCTCATATTTTAATTGGCTGTGAGGGATAGCAGTCAATTTATTGGATCAGGCCATAACATTTGATTTTCTGCTGGGACTCTGGTGCTTGCAGCTGACCAATGTTGATGGGACCACTCCCTGAAGACCCCCTTATATCTGCTGGAGCCCTCTTCACTCTGGGACTCTCCAAATTACGTTACTGCTGACCACGGCCAAGGCGCAGAAATGTTTGAGAGATAACAGGACTTTAAAAAAGATGTGCTTACAGGTAAGCCAAACTGGTTGAGAGTTGACACCTTCCCATTTGGGTCCTGTGGACCAATTTGTAGGCACCAGGGAAGAGTGTTCCTAACTCATGAGTGCTTTGTATTGGGATATTTTTGGTTTGTATTTTGTACTTTGCTAGTCCCTAAGGTTTTCTTAAAAGCAGTTTAAACATCCAGCTGGTTTTGTTTTGTTTTGTTTTGTTTTTGGAAGAGGCCTTGACGGATTTCTGAAAATCTCACCTGGCTGATTCTTAAAGCTTAGGTTTGTGGTCATGTTTTGGACCATGGTTAACTTGCAATTACTAACATAAGCTAGCTCGAATAAGTTTACTGCTATTTCATGGCTATAAGTTTCTAAGATAAATGTTGTCAAATGTCTATATTGGTGTGTCTGTGTGTGTATGTGTAAAGGTCAGTTGCAAACCCTAGAAAGGAAGTTCCACTATAAGCTTGGGCTCTGGTCCAGGTCAAAGGTAAGAGGCACTCTTTCCTCTGACCTGTGAAAACAGGCCCCCTCAGGAAACTGAGGGTCTTGCATAAGGTGTCAGAGGAGTTGTCTCCATGATGTGCAAGGGCCTCATAGAGAACATCACAAACACCTTGTCTGGGAGCCATGTCCCATTGGTGGATGCTTATATGGATTGGACATCCAGTGATCCAAGTCCCCATGACTGCCCTTGGTATTCAGTAGAAAAACTGAGACACATAAGAAGAAAGAGGAATGAAGATGACTGTTGGTGTCACAGCCAGCAGGAGCTCTCTCCACAAGCATCACATTCTCGACCCATCATGCTATTTTAGGCCTTGAGACCAGGCTTAGCTACCAACCCTTTACTTTCTCTCCTCCAAAATTTTCAGTCATTGTCTAGTCTCATTTTTTGGTTTCACTGTTTGTTTTATGTTTGAAAGAAATTCAAAGGCTTGCCAGGTTTTCTGAAACTCTAGCTGATTAAATATTAAGGCCTATGGTTGTGCACATTTTAAAGCTGACGAACAAATTACATCTAGGAAGCTTCAGAGCTCAAATGGTTAACCTGCAACTACAGAGTTAAACAGAGGCTTCTAAGTCCTATCTATTTCTCTCTTTTATTTTCTGCCAGCTTTGAATTTGCTGGTAACTAAGCTACTGGTGTTGAGATAAGCTCACTGTTTCAAGGTTAAATAAAAATTTTGTTTTTCTTACACAGTTCAGCCAGTTCTAACTGAAATATAACCATTGAAAACTAATTTGAAAATGAAGAAAAAAGGTTAAAAAAAAATTAAACTGCCATGGAGACTGCTTTAGCCCAATTTTGGTTCATAGCCTTTTATTGAATTGCCTCTCGGGGCAAATGAAGTTTAGCCATGCAAACAGGTTCTAAGTTTGCCAGAAATATAATTTAAATTTGGGTGTCTTTTGTAGAGTGGTGAGCTTGTTGCTGTTTCATGACTGGAGTTCAGAGGTAAAGGCTGTTAAATCTTTGTTTGTGTGTATATATGTATGTTTAAATGTGTCTGCGTGTATGTGTATGTGATGTGTTTTGACTAGCATGCTACCAAATTGGCTTATAAGTAAATTTTACTCATAAATAAAATAAATAAATTCGAATGCTTTCCAATTTCATGTGACTTTAATGATCTTGGTAAATAAAAATGAGTTTAAATTTATTGATAAAGTGAAAGAGTCTTTGGAAGTGTCAGTGCACATTTTTGTCTGAGTCTACTAATTTAGTGAGTTTTGCATTTGCCTCTGCTAGATATTTTAAAGTTTCAGGATTTGGCAAAAGGGTTATAAAACTATAAACCTAGCCAAGACCAGAATGATCTTTATTTGTATAATTTTTTTTACAAGTAAAACTAACTTAAAATTGTTGGTTCTTAAAAAAACAGTTAAACCTTCTTAATTATTGGTAAAATGTTCATGTATTTAATTTTAAAGTTCTTACTTAGGTGACACCTGATGTTCACAGACTTTAAAAAATGATTATCTAGGAAATAACTTAAAATAATGACTAACCTTGTCTAAGATCTCAGTTTCTATAAGTAGTTCAACAAACTGCTATAAATGAATAGGCTAGGTAAATATAAATTAAATAATACTTATAGATGAGGGCTTCGTGTAATTTAAAAATCTTAAAATTGTTTTAGAAACTCATTAAATGTCTGGGTTATTTCAATTAAAAAAGAATTGCAATATAAAAAAACAAGTTTCTAAAATTATGTAAAGGATCTCATCTATAAAATACTGATATCTAACAGTTCAGAATTCTTGTTTCCTAGGTTCTCACTAAAATTTTAGGTTATTTTATGTAATCTGGAGATTATTTAAATGTTATTTACGAAAAACAGGAAAAACCCAGTAAGTAGGATAGAAAGAAATATTAAAAAGAAGTTATGGGTGTAAAGGTATACTTTTTATTTTTAAAAGTTATAAAGAAAAAAATTTGTATGTGAAAGGATTTTGTATGGTAAAATTTCATCCTAAAGTAAAATAACTGGCTATTTAGCAAAGAGGGAAATATATACCAAAACAGAGTCCAAGCATGTTGTTGATAGTACTTGTAAGTTGTAATAGGGCTTGTGAAGGGGAATTTATGAAAGAAATCTTATACATGTTTAAGTTGGTTATAACTTTTTTCCTCTAGTTCTAACTGCTGTTATGGTTTGAAATGTTTTTAATTACTTAGGAAAACTGAGCTTTAAAGAGATTAAAATTTTTACATCCATGTAACTTTTGGTATTGCTTTTGGGGTTTATTGCCGTGGTTAAATAAGTAACTATTATTTTTGCAGTAATCTGTAATCCTGTGTTAGTAAATGTACTGAGCCTGTTACATCTCTGGTAAATGTTCTGTTAACTAATTCTTGTGCTTTTAAGTCACAGGGTTTTGACTCCTGGGACTGGAAAACAGCGAGTCTTGCTAACAGTGAGTCTCACCTTCAGCCCAGGAGAAGGTGATAGTCAACATGAACTGCCTTTATAAGACATAGGACCAAAAGTTAAAGTTATTCTATCTCTCTATGCCCAGTGACTATAGCAGAAAAGGTGGGCGTGTGAGATTATAAGGGCTAATTTTTGAGAGATAAAATTAAATCAGAGTTGTCTACAAACTAAGCATTAACACCAACAGCACACTGATGCAGGGCCAACATCTGAACTCGTGGGTTTCCTTAAAGCATAGGTTTATTCTCTAGCAGAGAGCTATAAAAGTTATGATAAGTTTATAAAAATATGTTGTTTTAAGTTACAGAATAGCCAGGTTTTCTTGTTGGTTGTGCTTTTAATGGTAACTGCCTTGAAACTTTTGTCACTCATAAATTATTGTTTTTAAATTGTAACCAACTATAGAAACTTGCTGGGTGCATTTAACTGACTCTTGTGCTATAAAGTTAGAGGGAGTCAAATTGAAGTTGCATCTGACACCTAGGACGAGCACCCAACCACATTTCTGATCATACCTGAACTTTGAGCTGCCCCACTGCCACCTGCTTGCAATTTCAGAAGGCATCTGGGCTCTAGCTGGTCTTCACAGCAACAACTAAGTCAAATATCCTCCAGGAACATTGAGCCAGGCCAGTCCTCATGAACTCTAAAATAACTCTCATCTTTACACCTGTCATTATGTTATCTCTATATGTCTCTTACAAATGCTATGTCAGATACAGGAAAAAAAAAATCAAGGGCCTGTATCATAATAGTTTGTAATATAGATCTGATCCAGGATGGTTTTGCAGACTAAACTCTAAGCCTGACTCCCTTTCACCTTTAAACAATTGGCTATGAAATCAGGTCAAACCATTTCCTTTCCTCATAATCCAACATCACTGGTGTGGAAACTATTGTCACCAAATGGACAATTCTAGAAATATGCTTCCTAGCTCTGTGGGGCCTTGCCAGGTAAATGGAATAGACAACCCCCGAAATAAGCCTTCCAAGTAATGTGGAACCTCCTGCTGTTAAGAACAATGTTTAGCCAATGGGAAAACTGAGAACTGAACTTGACTTTTTCTTGTACCCAAATTCCTGACTAAAGGCTTGGGAAGTCACTGCTTAATAAGAACTCAGTAAAAGGGTTTTATTGTCCTATATACCCTAATATTGTCCTATTATCCTATATATTAAGTTTGTTTTCAAACCTCACTGCCAGTATAGCATCATATAATAGACTTTTTTTTAAAAAAAGCAAATTAAAAATCCCATGATAAAAATCATGGGGATAACTGACAGTGGGGATTATTATAGGCTGAAAAGAAGTCATTTTGGTTATATTAGAACAGTCATTTAGAAAGTTCTTAAAAACTTGGTCTGTATGCCTGTTCTTGTACCAATACCAGGCTGTTTCGATTATTGTAGCCTTATAGTAAAGTTTGAAGTCTGGAAGTGTGATACTTCTTGCTTTGTTTCTTTTGCTAAGGCTTGTTTTGGCTATTCATAGTCATTTTTGTTTCCATATGAATTTCTGTATTGTCATTTCCAGGTCTGAGAAGAATGATGTTGGTAATTTAATGGGTATTGCGTTGAATCTGTAGATTGCCTTTGGTAGGATGGACATCTTAACAATGTTGATTCTTCCTATCCATGAGCATGGGATATTCTTCCATTTGTTTGTGTCTTGTGTCTTCCATTTGTAGTTCTCATTGTGATAGTCTTTCACTTCTCTGGATAGGAAGATGCCGAGGTATTTCATTTTTGTGTGTGGCTATAGTGAATGGGATTGTGCTTTTTATTTGGTTTTCTGC
>CAUYQG010254459.1:0-10602 GCA_963574415.1 Tarsius wallacei
TAGAAATTAAGAGCTAGGGAGACAGATTCTATGTAACCCAGAAGTTGTCCATCGTTATTTCAAAGGTTCTACCTCCTTCAGTCTCTTAAACCTGCCTAACCCCTAACTGTACCCCACAATAACATAATAAAAAAAAAAAAACACCATGCTCACATGATTATTGTGAAGACAAAAATAGTGTATATAGACTGTCATAATCCTGAGGATGTGCTGAGTGCTCAAAAATAGTTACTTTCCCTCCACTCTGTTTCCTCCCTTTGCAAAGAAATTACTTCTTCTACCCATCATCCCCAGTCTCAGGCCTAGAGAAACAGAACTAGATGGGAGGCAGGTACCATCCAGTTTATCCCCCTGCCTTTGCCAAACCTGCATGCCAAAGCACCCTAAAAGGATAGCTGTCTCACCTTTTCTTAAAAATCCCCAGACAAACAAATTGCTGTCGTTTGACAGCTCATTTCAGCTCACCAAGTTTGTCCTTTTGCCTATTTGTCTATTCACAAGAAATATACCTTGGACCTATTTTATACCATGTACCATCATAGGTCTCAGAAATATAAAAAGATATTTGATATGTCCTTTTTTTTTTTGAGTTGGAGTCTCACTCCATTGCCCAGGTTGGAGTGCAGTGGCAAGATCATGGCCACCCCAGCGTCGACCAGCTGGGCTCCAACAATCCTTCCGCCTTAGCCTTCCAAGTAGCTCGAACTACAGGTGCGTGCTACCACGCCCGGCTAGTTTTTTGTTGTTGTTGTTACTGTTGTTGTTTTAATTGTAGAGATAAGGTCTTGCCAAGTTGCCTGGGTTGGTCTCGAACCCGCGGGCTCAGGCAATCCACTCGCCTCAGTCTCCCAAAGTGCTGTGATTACAAGCTGGGCCACCAAGCCCGGACTAATATGTCCTTCTAATTAAGATGTTCATAATATATATAGTAGAATGCTATATAATTAGTGCTATGCTAAAAAAAAAATCCACAGACTATTCTGTATTACATAGGCTAAGTATCTTATAGAATCTGAGAGGAGATGGATGGCACAAAAGAAATATTAAAAATACTTCCCAAAGAAGGGAACATCTAATCTAAGACCTGGCAAGTAAAGATAAGAAGGTGAGAAGGAGTTCTGAAATTTCAATTCGGGAGAAATCTCAGAGTTATAGAGAGCATGATTTAGAAAAGTGAAAGTTTTGAACAAAGACTCAGCATAGATATCATGAGAAATGGTGAAGGGAATGAGGTGGTGGCCAATAGACATACTGTCTAACTTTACCCCTGTGACAATGAAATAACTAAATCTGAAAGCAGAGAAAACAGTTGGAAAGTCTTAATCCAGGGAAACTATGTTAAAATTCCAAGATAATGGCTGAGACAAAATGAGAAAAGTCAGGTTTAAGAGATTGAAGGAGGTAGAACCTTTGAAATAACGATGGACAACTTCTGGGTTACATAGAATCTGTCTCCCTAGCTCTTAATTTCTACTCTCCATATAGTGGGGAGTAGTTGTTAAAAGAAGAGGCAATAGAACATTGGTTGGGAAATTTGATATTTTAACTCTGACAATGACAGAAATAACAATTTTTAGCATATAAAGAATACACTATTGCTGAGCTAAGTGATAAAAATGGATATCTCCAGTCATTTTATTTCTCAACTGTTCATTCTATGAAGTCAGTATGATATCTCAGTTTGATGGGATAAATATGCACAGTAATAATGTGAGTTAAAGTACATTATAAATAATAGAGTGAGCTTGGCAGGTTGGCTCATACTTGTAATCCTAGCACTTTGGAAGGATGAAGCTGAACTCAGGAATTTGAGACCAGCCTGGGAACATCGTAAATCCCTGCTTCTACAAAAAAAGAAAAAAAATAGCTGGGTATGGTGGTGCACGCCTCTAGTACCAGCTCCTTGGGAGGCTGAGGTGGAAGGATGGTCTGAGCCCAGGAGGTCGAGGCTGCTGTGAGCCATGATCATACCATTGCACTCCAGCCTGGGCAACAATGTGAGATCTTAACACAAAAAACAAATACACTGTAGGGTGCTTTTATATACATTTGCACATCTATTTCTCCTAATGACCTTTTGAGTCTGTTTACCTTCATTTTACAGGTAGGGTAACTGAGGCACAGATTTACTTGAGGACATCCAGGAATTGGTGTCAGATTGGTTCAATTTCAATGCCAAACTCCCTCCCTGAATTATGCCAATAGTGATATCAAGATTCCTTCTCCTTTTGGGAAGCTGACAAGGACTCTGGTTTATAGCAGGAACCTGTGAGCAAATTTGAGAATATGTCTTGGTTCATGCTAAATCTCTCCCTAGCCTCCTCCAGACAAATCACTTGGCATGCTATTGGAGGGGTGGGGGTTTATTTAGTTTCCCCGAATGTTTCCTTAAGGACGTTAAAGGGAACCAGCTAATACTAATCTCAAACAGGATATCCTTTAGGGAAAACACTCCACACTAAATACAAACAAGAGATTTCAAACTGAGGAATCACAGACGCTAAAGAATCCCTTTAATTTAGTTCTCGGTGATGCGTGTGTGTGTGCATGTATGCCTGCGTGTGTGTGCGTGTGCATGCGTGTGTATGTACGTATGTGTGTAGTTTCAGAGTCTCTCTTGGACTTTAGATAGACCACCCAGTATGGATATGTGTGAATCCTTTTGCCATCCTGCATAAATCTTAGTGAGTGTATCTCCAGGATTTTTCCTCATTCTACATATGCTTGTCTGTGGTTTGTGCGCATGGTTGTGTTTTTTTTTTTTTTTTGATTTTTTTCCCTGTGTATTTTTTTATGCGCTGATGGTTCTCTTAGTTTTCGTTTTGTTTTGTTTTGGTTTTTTCCCCAAGGACCTTGCTTCTGGAGTGGTCAAGTCTGTTAGGGCACTTAAAAACGAGAATCAGTGAGCTCATTCCTCTTTAATTCAGCCAGGACCACCCACGATGAATTATGTAGCGCAGGACAGAATTTTCACTGGGGACAAATATTAAGCAGATTTTGCTGTCCTCTGGCTGTAGTGTTTGATTTCCACCATCTCTTGGCCATGGAAAGTAGGAGCCTACTTCTGGAGTTGTCTTACTTAAGTTCCATCAGAGTCCCTGTAAAAAGAGGGAGTGACATGATATTTCAGTCTCCTACGTCTCTGTTGCATTTATGTTTGAAAATCCTTTTCCTGCTTACCAAGTGCTCTTCTGAATACCTCATTGTTATAGTCATACCACCCTTTTGAGGGATTTAATGGCTAAATCAGATCTTTTTTTCATGGCACGTCTCAAGGCGGACCCCAACCCTTATCTCGGCAACTGATCTTTCCCACTGAAAACCTGGTGCCAGTGTGTCCCAGAACCCTCTCAGCCCCTGAGAGAGCACTTCAGAGTAAACACATTGAAATACCAAGAGGATATTTACAGCCACTGACCAAGCTCCCAATTTCCTTGGCAGGCCCTGGACACAATGCCCTCCTGCATCAGCCCTCAATTGTACTGTCAGAAATTGATACAGGAACGAGATTGAGAAAATATTATGTTAAGCCAGTCAATAGGCGAACAAAACATTGTCTACCATTTCTTTAGAGGATCTGCGGCTACATGTTTGTTTGTTTTCACAATGATATTGTCAGTCATTGCAAGTTCTGGGCCCTTCTGCCTAAACTTCCTGATCTATTTCCCGAAGACTCTTGGGAACCAGGCTTTGGAGCAGGGAGAGAGACCCGTGGCACTGAACAGGTTGTGCTCCTCGTGGTAAGGGACAAAGCTCTGCTTAACAGGCTCCTGCCCACTGAGCCCCACTGTGCAAACTCATAAAACTAATGTTAAAGCAATTCTGAGTGGAAGCGTCTCCTATGCCTGGATAATTCCCTTTATGTTAAATGCCTCAAGGCTCCCATGGATCATATTATCAACCAACCTGTGCTGATGAATTGAAACCTCTAAATTTTGTTTTGAGTGCCTTGAGGGAAAAGCGATCAACTGTAGGGTATGCTTAAATAAGTTTCTTCTGCGATAGAAGTGAATTCTTTTTCAAGAATCTAATCATGTATTAAGAATCCCACCTAGTGTTTTAGCATCTGTGATTTGTAGTAAGTTTCCATTCAGTTCTGTTTGTCCTCTCTCCTTTATAGTTATGCTCATTTCCTCCAACCTTGCATACAGGTGTTCATACCTTCGTTTCTTTGTCTTTATCTGTTGAGTCTAGAATGCCTTTCTCTTCTCAGCCTTGCAAAAGCCTACTCATCTCCTCAGGCTTGATTTAAAAGACCCTTCTTTGATCTATTCCTTAAAAATATGTTGTATGTCACCTTGAGTCCTCTATCCTCTCTCTACATTTTATCTTTTCTACAATTTGTTCTTTCTACTATCACTTTATGATATCCAGTGCTTTCCCCTAGGGCGGGGTCTTAGGTCAGGCTAATGAGGTGTCTAGGGCACAAAATGTAAGAAGACTGTTACTTCAGGGTTGTGCATTTCACGTTTGAGTCCTAGGCATCTCATTTGCCTCACTTTCATCCTGACATGCTATTTCTGAACAAATTATCTCAAGAAAGACTGTTATGAATCATATAGGCCTACATGTGTATGTGCTGCCCTATATGCAAATCCTATGTGTAAACTGCTTTCTCTCAATTTTTCACTTTAAGATGTTAGCTCATGACTTCTTACCCTGGCAGAAGACTATTCAGCTCTCTTAAACTGCTCCCTCCTTGGACACATGTGCTTTTCTTCCCATATTCTAAAATTATCACATCACAATTTCACAATTTAGGGTTAAATAGTCTATGTTTACATTACCATGACCATTTAAACACCTCATAGCTGAGTCTGTAGAATGTAGAATTTGCACTCCCTTCCCCTATACGTTTTTGCTTTTCTTAGAATTAAGAGTTTCTTTAACATTTTGTTTCTGCATAATTTTTCAATTACTCATCATTTATGGAAGCATAAATCATTTCCAGAACTGTAAAAGTTCTTTCAATATGGTCAAAACACCAGGGAACTTATTAACTCCCCTCATCTCCCCTTCCTCCCATCCCCCTAGTTCTCTATTCTGCAAATTGGATTGCTGGCTCTCCAGGCTGGCTTATAAGAAGGTGAACTGGGATTTCTCTTCACCTTCCTCCTGGGAATTCCTTTCCATCTCTGGTACCCAATCTTTGTGTCCTGGATCTCAGGATTTCTTTATTCCTGACTTACTCTGTCTTTTGATGAAATAAATCTTTGAGAACTTTCATGTAAAAGTATGTTTTTATTCTCCCCTCACACTTAATTAATAGTTTGGGAATAGATTTCTGGGTTCAGAATACTTTTTCTCCCAATAGGTTTGAAGCACTGCTTTATTGTCTTCTGGTTTCGAGCATTGTTGTTCAGAAGTTTGATTCCTGATATTTATATATGGCTTTTCCTTTCCCTTTAGAAGTTTTTAGGATCTCCTCTTTATCCCTAGTTTCTGAAATTTTCTGATGACTTATTTGAGATGGTGTTGGGCCCTTGCTTTTCTATTTTGTTTTTCTTTTGGTTTATATCTGGACATTTAGTTCTGGGAATTTCTCTTGTATTAGTATTTTGAAAGTTTCCTTCCTTCTATTGTTTGTTTTCCCCCTCATCTCTCTTTCTAAAATTCTTATCAGTTAAATGTTGACCCTTGTTCCAGTTATTTATTGACATAAACCATCTCAAAGCTTAGTGGCTTATGCCAATAGCAGTCCTTAGTTTTGCTCACAAATCTGCAGTTTAGAAAGGGCTCTGTGGGGAAGACTTCTTCTCTGCTTTGTGTGACATCACTGGGGCATCTCCTTTGGGACTGGAGGATCCACTTCCAAGAAGGTTTAGTCACCACTTTGTTGCCATTTCAGTCACCAGATAGCTAGCAAGGTGGTGCTGGCTCTTGATTGGGGCCTTGGTATTTTCCTTTTGGGACTCTCCACAGGGCTACTTAAATTTCCTCAGATCATGGTGGCTGGGTTCTAGAGCAGTATCACGTAAGACCTGGAAAGAAGTTGCAGGGTTTCTTATGACCCTTCTTCTGAGACTTGGTTCCCAGAATATTGTTTCTACCATATTCTATTGGCCAAGCAAGTCACTAAAACCAACTCTCTTTCAAGGTCAGGACATTAAACTCTACTTCCCAATGAGAGGAACAGCAAAAAATATGTAGCTACCCTCAATCTGCCATAGCACTGACTCCACTAATGTTCACATATTTCTGTCTTATTTTTCCATTTCTGACTTTCTCCCCAGATTTTAGATTTCCTTAACTTTATTTTCCAGCTCTTCAACTGACTTTTAATAAACAAAATTTAAAATCATATTGGTGTATTTCCATGAACTCTTCTCTGAATTCATCAGTTCTTGTTCTATAGATACAATATTTTTCATATCTTCTAAAGATGGAAATTGTAGTTTGTTAGTTTCAGTTGTCTCCTGCTCTGTGTAAGTTCCCCTTTTCTCTTTTCTTCCACTTATTTGATTTGGAAGCTTTTAGGATCTTCTTTTTATGACTAGTTTCTGAAATTTTATGATGACATATTTTGGGATAGTATTGGTGCTTTCTTGGTATTTTGTGGTTTATTTTTGGTTTAAATCTGGACTTTTAGTTATTATGTTTATTATGTCGTTCTTGTTAGAGACTTTCCTCAAACCTTTGGCATTCTTTGACTAACTGAAGGTCTTAGATACTGACAAGGAACTCTGGGCACTAGGAAGAATAAGCTGTTAAGACATCATTATAGGGTGACCAGGCCTGAGACAAGGTTTTCATCAGATGAAATGTCAGTGTCTGTGATTTTTCTGGGTTCAACTTGCTTCAATGCAGAAGAAATATCCAAATCCTAGTCAGGGAGTTTCATAAAACTGTCTGACAAAGATCTGGGAGCCACATAGTTGAAGGAAGCTAATGGTCTTACTATTTAGAATGTAGGCATTCATTTGAATAGCCCTGTTTTCAGCCTAACATTCGACTCTGCTCCCATCTGCGCCTGCCATCTCCAGCTCAGAGCTGCTAGGGTTCGCTTTTCCAGACATACAGTCTTCAGTTTTCAGTCTGAGTTGAGTAAGGGCACCCTGGTTGCTCAGGAGTAAGGAGAGAGTAAAGGCAGCCAACTGCTCTATATACAGACTGTCAACCCATCCTGTTGTCAGTCTTATCCCTCACTCTGCTCTCAGAGGTATGTGGTATCTCACATTCTCGATATTTTCTGGAACTTCATGACCCAAATCAGTTTATTTTTATTTCACTTTATAGTTTTTGGTTTCATTTTTCTCTCTAGTTAAGTCTGAAGCCATGTAATTATCCTTTTTGATCTTCAAAAATGTTGACATTAAAAAATCAGTCTTTTTTCTGTTCTCTTTGTCTTTATGAGTTTTTACTCCCTCCTCCCCATTACCATTTTACTGGGAAGGAGTAGAAATAAATGTGTATTGAGTCAGTCATGTTTAATCAGAAATCTGCATGTATTTTCCTCCCTCCTCCCCCAGGTAGGAAATAGACGAGTGTTTATTCTGAAATAAAAAGAGTTTCCTTCCAGATGACCCTGAGAAGATCCAAGGGGTAGACTGAAGATTCTCATTTCTGACCTGCAAAATAAAAGCATACTTAGTAGGGCTAATCCAGAAAGTAAGAAAGCAGCTAGCAGCCATGGTAGCAGTCCAGACCTCTCCCTTACAATATACAGTTTATCTGCAGATGATATGATCCTATGCCTTGAAAACCCAAGTGAAAAACAAAAACAATATACAGCTTAGTATTCCGTGGCTTTGATGGCTTTGACAAGAGTCTTTTGGGGAAAGAGGGAAGATAAATTTTGGGAACCATTTTTCAGAGTTCTTTTAACTTGTGTGGCCATGGTCATGTTCACAATCTGCCCATATCTAAGGAGATATATCCTTTCTCTTCTCCAGTTTCATCTTCAGGTAGGGAT
The DNA here is from genome assembly GCA_963574415.1 of Tarsius wallacei. Lineage (NCBI taxonomy): Eukaryota > Metazoa > Chordata > Mammalia > Primates > Tarsiidae > Tarsius > Tarsius wallacei. Next base: position 7,913 of record CAUYQG010254459.1, read on the forward strand.
TATGCCACATGATGATTTTCAGCATCTGATTAGAGACTAACTGTTGATAAGTCAGGGCAGTAGGACTAAGGAGGTTCAAAAAATCATGAGGTTCCTGGGGCTAGGGCAAATGAATAAAATCAAGAAGGGTCTTGGCTGTGTCTGGTTAGAGGAGTGACTTGTTAACTCCTACCACGAGGATGAGCCCAGAGTTCCATCAGAGTGGAGCAGCACCACGAAGAGCACCTTCTCAGCTTTCAGTATGCACCTGAATCTCTTGGGGGATTGTATTGAAAGCACATTCTAATTCACAGGGTCAGGAGTGGAACCTAATATTTCATCTTTTCTCATAATCTTCTAGAGGTTGTGTGCTGCTGGTGCTTGGACCATACTCTGAGTAGCAGGGTTGAGAAAAAGTCAGGAGGTGTGAGCCTGACTTACTAATTGCACCACCTTTGGCAAGCCACTTACCTTTCTGATCCCCATATTCCTTATCTTTAAGGTGGGGGAACATAGCTCTGAATCAGAGGTATCTAGAGGTGTGCATTGCTGTGAATGTTTGTAAAAAGTGTTGGGGAAACTTTAAGGCACCATTTAAATGTAAGTGGTCATTTGTATAATGTCTGTTTAATGAACAATTTATTCTGAATCCAGAAATCACAGTATGTGACTTATAACACAGTTCAGATTTCTAAAGGTTTAAAGAAATATATTAATGGGTTAGGTTTTTTTTTAAATGCAAAAGCACTCCCTAACTTTTCTATTTAAGTAATGTATGAAATTCTGATTTTACATAATGAAAGTTACTTGATCAGTCAGAATCCCTTGGACTTGGCATTGGCAAAGCCTATATCTAGCTCTAGTAGAACTCAAATGGCCTCAACTTGAAATGGTCACTTGAAATGGAGACGAGGAAAAGGACTATGAGAAGGATTTAAGAAAAACCTGTTATAAGGTAGAAAATGAACAAATAAAATGAAACAAAATTGCATCCATTATAACAAAGAGATGATGATCTTTAGGAAGAGTGTTGTAAATTCTAAAGCACTATAAAATGTTTAATACATGACTATCAAGATAATTAATAAAATTCAGAAAAATCTCTGGTGTCAGAACTCAATACATAATTTATATTGATCAGATTAATTAGCATAATTCTTTCTGCTCTGAACTTTCAGCTAATTTAATATAATAGTATAATAGTAATGATTCTTTATTATTATTTTTTTTTTGAGTTGGGAGTCTCACTCTGTCGCCCAGGCTGGAGTGCAGTTACATGCTCAAGGCCACCCCAGCATCGACCTGCTGGGCTCCAGCGATTCTTTCGCCTCAACCTTCCAAGTAGTTGGAACTACAGGCATGCGCTACCACACCTGGCTAATTTTTAATTTTTATTGTAGAGACAAGGTCTTGCCAAGTTGCCCAGGCTGGTCTCGAACCCGCGGTCTCAGGCAATCCACTTGCCTTGGCCTCCCAAAGTGCTGGGATTACAGGCTGAGCCACTGAGTCCGGACACTAATGATTCTTAATGCTAAAAGAGATAATATGATTATATATAATTATAAGAAGATCAATTAAATAAAAGAATGATAAGCAAAAAGGGGCAGAATTTGTTGGTTTTTAAAATGACCAGCCCTTCAAATGCTAATTGATGCTAAAATCAAGGTATGTTTTCCAGCAAGGATAAAACCTAGGACACTATCAGAAAATCATAACCTAAATATGAAGCTAAAGAACAGATTACACAATTCTTTACAATCTCAAAAAGATCCAAGAACACTTTCATCAAATAATAATATTTCCAGGTTCCTAGGAACTTCATCAGAGCCAAAGGTAGACGAGAGTTGATCTTGAAGAGATTTGCGAGTATGACTTTTGTCTAATGGACTCAAGTCCAATATAATTCATAGAAGACCTGCAATATTCTTAAGGGAATTATGTTGTCAGAAGCATTGTCAACTTGGAGTGAAAAGGACATAAAGAATATAAAATGGAAAAAAAAAATCATTTGGACTCTCAAACTTCTACAAGCAGTAAAAAAGGCTGAGAAAAAACTAGTTAACAAACCTTGACCTATTTTTCAAGGCAAAAGAAAGAAAGCCAGAATCAAGAGCCCAAAAATCGGAGCCAAGAGCCATGGAGTATTATTCCCAGGCCAAGAGCCTAATCAAGAAAATGCTAACACTTGTCCTGGTCGATTTCAGAATTACTATCTATGTATGGATACTCCTCTGAGCCTCCTTTTCTCTTCCTCTTCTTTTTTTTTTCTTTGCTTATTACAATCATCTTATATCATCCCATTATTGTAAGCTGAGTTGGGGGTGGGGTTCTATAGTTGACAAGTCTACAGAGGAAATATACATGAGCAGCTAAACTTGAGGAACAAATTCCAAGGAGCCTCATCTGTACTGGGACATGATTTAGAAGACAAAATTTTAGTCCTCAGTGTTGTAATGGGTTGAAAATGTCAGATGCCTTGAGAGAGGGTGGATGTATTTTGCACATGGACTGAATGTAAATAATTTGTGATTTGAGAGGAGACTGGGGGAAGGAGGTTTAAAATGTGTCTACAAATTATTTGACATGCCTCTTTTCAAAAGATGGATCCTAATTCTCTGCTTGAATTTAGGCTGAACTTGGTGACTCACTTCTAATCAATAGAATGTAGCAGATGTGATACTCTGACTTACAAGAAAAGATCCTAAATAGAA
>CAUYQG010254468.1:0-12512 GCA_963574415.1 Tarsius wallacei
CCCCCCCCCCCCCCCCCCCCCCCCCCCCCCCCCCCCCCCCCCCCCCCCCCCCCCCCCCCCCCCCCCCCCCCCCCCCCCCCCCCCCCCCCCCAGCGGCAGGGAGCTGAATGAAAGAGAAAGCCCCCTTGAGTGCGCCTTTCCCCTTGGGGAGAAATACGATGAGAAATGTCAGCTTTGGACTAAACCTCTCCAGCCTTCTCCTGTGACATGGGAACTAACATTTCCACAGCACTCCGTCATAAAGCTTGCTCACACCCCACCGTCTCAAGTGCAGGTGGCAGTGGCCATTTTTGTCCATGGTTCACGGAGGAGCAAGCAAGGCTCAGTGTGGTTAAGTGAATTGTGGATGATCACACAGCCAGTATGCAGGAATCCAGGACTCGAACCCAGATCTTGGGCCACTGCCCCTTCCACCAAGCCATGTGGTCTTTCCAAAAGAACAGAGGGTCTGAGCAGTATTCTGGAAGGATCTGCCATCAGATGCACCTCCTTTTATCAAGTTGGCCAAACAAGTGACTGTGGGCAGGAGGGATAAGAAACCATTCCCCCTCCCTCTGTGTGACCCCAACCCACCTACCTGCGGGAGTCTTCCCAGGCCCCAGACTTGAACTCATCAGCCTATCAAATCTCTCCAGACAACTCAGATGAGCAACTCGAACCCAGGCATGTCAAACACTGACCCTCTCTCCTCCCCCAAGTCTGCCTCCCTTCCTCCCCTTTTCTCCCCTCCACCCTCCATTCAGGTCCCCCGGAGCCAGGAACTGAGCGTCACCCTCAATGGGACACCTTGCTTCCAGGCCTCAAGTGCAACCATCCCTAAGGCTGATGGAGTCTGTTCTCAAGTCTCTGACTCTCCTCCTGTCTGCATCCTTCAAGCCCACCCTGCCTCAGTCCAGGTTTCATCGCTTCTACCTGAATGCTTCCAGCACTTTCCCCTCCACCATGCACCCTCCCACTGTGGTCAGAGCCAGACCTTCAGGACGTGAGTCTGATTTTGGCATCCTGTCCTGGCTCTTCCTAAAACTCTTCTTGCCCCAAGCCCACGTCCTGGCTGACAGCAGGTAAGATGCACCTTGATAGGCCCCATGGCCCTTCAGTACACTCTGCTTCAGCCACTGACCCCTCGTGATCCCCTCAGGGTGAGGGGGCCTTGGAGGGCAGTTCGAGTCCGAGTCTTGCCAACTTGACTCAAAGGCCCACGAACACCAAGGGGACAAGTCCTGCTTTCTGCATTTCAGAAGTTAAGGCTTACACTGCCTTCATCTACAGACCAGACTAAGGTCCCAGCTAGTGGGTGCAGAACAAGGACCCCAAGCCCCACGCCTGCAGGCTGAGCAGACCCCGCTCTCTATTGATTTGACAAGCATGGAGCTTGCTGTGGGCAGGGACCACACTGGGCTGGTGTCACCAATGCTGCCCAGCCCTGGTCTGGGTTCTCATGGAGCTCTGGGTCCACTGGGGGAGGCAGGCACAGGTGACAGGGGCAGAAGAGGTTGGAAAGGGTAAGCAAAGGTGCTTCAGGAGAGCGAGGGAGAAACATCCACCCAAACCAGGTACCGGGTGTTCATGGAGGTGTCACCAACAAGGTGACCTCGAGCTGAACTTTGAAAGACAAGGTGTCGGGCGAGAAATCGGCTGGAGGAGGGTGCCCTGCAGAGGGGGTGGTGAGAACATGGGACAGCTTAGCGCTCTGTTTTCCCAAGCGATTGAGAAAAGAGGCGGATGAAGTGGGCGGGCTGGTCATGGTGAGACCCACTTCTGGAGCGATGGGGAGTCACGGCTGGGGTTCAGCACCAAGGAGACACGTGAGGTTTGCCTACAGTCATCACTTTCTCTTCCTTTCCTTCCTGAGGGGTGCTGTGAGTGAGCCAATTCAGGACAGAAGGGGCTTCCCGCTGGCAGGACCACAGCACAGGACAAGTCAATGTCCCTTTATCCAGGCTGTTGTCAGGGAAGGTCATGTCAGCAGGAACCCCACATCGAGTCCCAAAATACTGTGTGCATTCTTAAGTCATGTCACTTGAGCCTGAAGCTCCTCCGTGCCTCAGTTTCCTCATCTGGAGAATGGGAATAATCATCCACAGGGTTACTATGAGGTGCTAGAGACATAACATGTACATACAATGTGCTCAGAAGAGTGCCTGGCACACAACAAGGGCCATGTAAGGTGTGCCGTTAATTTGAGGACTATGAAACTTGGGTTTTCAGCCTTGGCCATGGACAGAATGTTCCTAGCAGAGTCCATCCGGAAACACCCCGACATCCTCCCACCGTGCTGGCCCAGTGACAGTGGTCATTGAGGTCCCTGAACATATTTAAGGATGGTCGGGTGAGGTAGTCAAAGATTCATATCATCAGACTGTTTTTTTTTCTAACTTTTTTCACAGCATGCCTCCACTGCTGTTTGGCTAAAACATTTCATTTTGTAAAAAAAAAAAAAAAAAATTTATGAACGTGCCCAGTGATATCAAAGGCTTTTCAGAAGGTGCAGACCAGCAGCCTGAGAGGGTCACAAATCATTTCTGTGAGAAGCTCCAGAAGGCGGAGGCCGCGCTCGGCTCTCTTTAACCCCTTGGTGACTCTGTACCTGCTGGGGGCTGGGGCTGGGACTGGGTCTGGGCACATCTACCCTGTGTGTGCATGCACACGTGTGTGTGTGTGTGCAAGAAACAAGGACAACACCGGGCACCGTGGCTCATGCCTATAATCTTAGCATATTGGGAGGCTGAGGAGATAGGATCACTTGAGTCCAGGAGTTCAAAACCAACCTGAGCAACATAGTGAGAACTCATCTCTCCAAAATATCAACAACAACAACAACAAAAAATAGCTGGGCATGGTGCCATGTATCTGTAGTTCCAGCTACTTAGGAGGCTAAGATGGAAGGATTGACAGCTTAGGAGGTTGAGGCTGTGGTGAGCCATGATCATGCCATTGGCACTCCAGCCTGGATGACAGAGTGAGACTCTGACTCAAAAAAAAAAAAGAAGACAAACAGGCTGATGGAGGGGAACCTTGTAGCATGAACCCCTTGGAGCCTTTTCCTTTTAGAAATTCAGTTTGATGAAACTGAAAGTCAAGCAAAACACTTCCAGTGCCATGACTCCTGGCATCTCCCTCTTTCCCATACTCTTCCCACTGACATAAACATTTCTCTGCTCCTGTTCATGGCAGACTTTCTAGAAGGAGTTCCCCAGGAGCACCCGCTCTAGCACTCCCAATCCAATGCCTTCCCGCCAATCCACTCCACTAAAAGAGCCTTATCCAGGTCACCAAAGGTCCCAGCATTGCTGAACCCAGCAGCAGACCCTTGGTCCTCAGCTGACTTGACTCCTGGTGGCAAAGACTCCTCTGCCCGGAAACACCGAGGCTCCAGGCCCACCACTAAGACCTCTGTTGCCAGTCCTTGCTCACCTCTCCACCCTCTGAACGCCGAGGGTCCTGTGCTCAGTCTTTGGTTTTGACCTCTTTGTCTATACTCGCTCCATGAATGAGTGGTGAGCTCAGCCAGTCTTGAGCTCCAGCCGCCACCCGTGTGTGGAAGTCTTCCAGACCTGTTCACTCCAGCCTGCATCTCCAGGGGTGACTCCCAAGCACTCAAATCTCATGTCCCACGTGAACATCTCACCTCCTCCTGAACCTGCCCATGTCACAGCCTTCCCGTCTCAGTTGATGGCAACTCCAGTCTTGCAGTTATTCAGGCTAAACACCATGGCATTGTGCTTGACTCCACATCTGACCTGCCGGCAAAACCTGGCTCCATCTTCCAATGACCCTGAGTCTGTCTACTTCTCAGCTCTTCGACCTGGCCTGTGTGGTCAAAACCACCATTGCCTCAGCCTGGATGACTGCAGGAGCCCACCCAGCACCAAGGGGGTCTTTGTGTGTCAGGTTTTCTCACTGCTCGTCTCGAAACCCGCACACAGCCCCCGCCTCGCTCAGTGGGAAAGCCAGAGGCATGACGGGTGCCTCAAGTCTCTGCTCTCAACCCTACTGCCTTCCATGGTACCTCTGCCCACGGGCTTCCTTGCTGCAGTCCTAGCACAGCTCACCGCTGCCTCAGGGACTTTGCTTGTTCTGTTCCCTCTACCTGGAGCTCTCTTCCTCCAGATCTCCACATGGGTCATTTCCTCAGATTTGGGGACCTCAACAAATGCAACTTAGTACCAGATTTAAAGTTGCACTGCCATGCCCCACTGCATCCCCCCAGGGTCCCCTCCAGCTCAGCCCTGGCCACCATCTGATGATGCATACATTATGCTTGTTTCTTATCTGCTCCTACCCTCTGGAATGAGAGAGGCAGGCATTCACCTCTGCCTTGGTCACTGCTGCAGACTAAGTACAGGGCCTGCACTCGGCACTGCACACATTATTTATTGGAAGAATGCATGTGAGGAGGTTTCCAAAAGAGGCTCATCCAGGACTGCAGGGACACAGAAGGGAGAGCCACACACGCTGCATGTGGGGGGCATGGAGGGCATCCGAGAGGAGGTGATGGCTGATCTGGGCTTTGAGGGATGAATAGGAGTTTACCAAGAGGAGAAGGAGGTGAATGTCAAGGCTAAAGTCTAGGAGGGGAGAGAGGCCATTGACTGTTTGAGGTCTGGGGCCTGGGCTGGGGTGGCTGGAGCAGGGCAGAAGGGAGAGGAGGGGATAAGACATGAGAGGCAGAGCTGGTGGAGAAGGCAGGTGCTTCCCCTCTGTCTGGAACCGAGGTGGCCCTGAGTGCCAGGCCTCCAGGGGCAGGCCCTGATCTAGGGGCTGCAGTAGTGACAGCAGACAGAAAGAAGCAAGTCTCTACCTTTTGTAATTTTTATTCCAGAGGGTAGGAGCAGGCAAGGGAGATAAGCTGGTCTGGGCTGAGAACGTCTCTCTGGCCAGCAGCAGAGTTGGACGTGAAGGCAGTCCAACATAGCAGTCACAATGATGCTGGCTGGGAGTGCAGGGAGAGGGTCTTCGGCTTTCAACTGAGTAAATGAGCACATTTTACCATAACATGCAAGTTTGCTAAGAGAGAAGACATGCTTTGGCCAGGCTCAGCGACATGCCCATGGGACCTCGCAGTCAGGTGACAACATCTGGGAGGCAGGGGGCCCTGCAGGTCTGAGAAACAGCCCACATGGATTGCACAAGTCCCCGGGAGGCTCGAGAGATAGCAGCACGTCAGGTCCTAGGCCCCCACAGCTGGCCTCATTAAGAAGCCATGAGAGGGGCCTCTGTCGCTGCACTGCACCTAGATTCTGCCACATGGCTGGGCCCCAGCCCTGCCTACCAGCTCCCAGTGCTATCTGATGGCCTGACATCACCCACGAAGGGCATGGCCAGCATCCCACCCTGGCTGGTCCCCTAGCCAGTCCTGGGATGAATGGATGTGCTCGTCCTCACCTTGCCCCTACCACACCCTCCCTGATTACCTGGGAGTCACCTTTCACAAACTGCCACCCTTCACCTGCTTGGAGTGCATTCTTGTCTTTGTGCACCTGCCATTCAATGCCCCTGATGATGTGGGCATGTGTCCATAAGGACCAAGTAGGTGCAGGGGATGGAAACCCTCAGAAGTCCACCAGGTGGTCAGTCTTCCAGTCCAAGCCTTGATGAGCACTATTGCCCATGAGCAAGGTAGGTGCTTCAAGTCTGGTCTCTTTTCCACCCTGCTGCTGAGACCATGACAGTCCTATCCACAAATGCCACAAGTGCAGAGCTGTGTAATCTCCCAGACTCCTTTGGACATGTTGTCTCATCTGAGCTGAACCAAAAAGGCCTGTAGAGAGGGGTGTGGCCTCCTGTCCCCACCAAGCTGTTTCCCTTTGGGGTGCCCTGGCAGGGGCTGCTGGGTAGGCTGCCCCCTATGACCCTCCTTGGCCAGGTCCTGGGCTGCTGGCTCGAGGTTTAGTCCAGAAAGCTGCTCTAGAGTATGGAATATGGACAGGGTCCCCACTCAGGCCAAGGCCCTGGGCCCTGAACAAATGCCTCCCATATTACTGCAGGTATAGCCCAGGCTGTCCAGGGGCTGCCCAAGGCAGGAGCAGGGAGGTTTTTGGGACTGGCCCCTGTGTGCTTCACTCAGGTGGGCTCAAAAGCAGAGCCACAAAAAAAAAAAAAGAAAAGAAAGGAAAAGAAAAAAAGAAAAAGACACCAAAGGGAGGCTGAGGCAGGAAAATTGCTTGAGCCCAGGAGTTCAAGACCAGCCTGGGTAACATAGTGAGAACTCATCTCTATTAAAAAAACAAACAAACAAACAAAAACGGCTGGAAGTGGTGGCGCACACCTGTAGTCCCAGCTACTTGGGAGGCTGAGGCAGAAGGATCGCCAGAGCCCAGTGAGTGGTGATCGAGCCACTGCATTCCAGCTTGGGCAACAGAGTGAGACCACAACTCAAAACAAAACAAAAACAAAAACAAAAGCAGAGACTTTCCCTCATTAAGCCCCACCAGGCCTCTGAGGAGTCCAGCCTAAGCCCAGGATAACAGCTCACGTTTTAGAGGGTCCCACACGCACAGCGCTGGGCCTGATGCCTCTCTCGTCTCTGCCCCGTGGGGTCCCAGCACAGGAAGCCCAAAGTGTTCCTTCCCTTTCCATCCCTCTGCCTCTTCTCCTGGGGCCCTGGCCCCTCCCCCCACCCTCAGTGACACCCCAGCCTCAAGGTGGAGTCAGGCTGCAGCTGATCCCGCAGGGAGGAGGCTGGGCCCATTGCCTTGGGGAAACCACTTGGCTGCCGGCCAGGGCGTGGCCCGGGGGTGACAGGGCTGTGCTCCTGGAGAAGAGAAAGCGCCTAATCCCTCGGATTTGCCGTGAAAGCCGGGACAGGGCCAATCACTCATCGTCAGGCCTGGACGGCCTCGCTGTTGTTTCTAGGTGGAATTTCTGAATCTCATTTGTAATGTGTACTGATCCCGGGCCAAACTTTCCAAATCAGGCTGCAGGACGGGGTCAGCAGCACACAGTTAACCCCTTAAGAGGTCATGCTTTTACAGAGGTGGTTTGGGCCCTGATAGCTGGGACAACTGATGGTGACTTGAAGCCGGACAACCGGCCAAGCAAGGTCCTCAGCCTTGATTCAGGCCTTGCCTCACCAGGGGGAGAAGTACAGCTAGCTTGGTATTTTCATTCACAAGCTGTGTACAGGTTGAGCAGGTTGTGCACTGCATATAGACTAAGCTGTGAACTGTACTCCCTAGGGTTTTGCGGTACACAACACATTAACTGTATATCGAAGCCCTGCCACATCCCACTTCTGTCTCCCTCTGAGACATTAACAGAGATGAAAGTAACCCCAGTTAAATAGCTGTGGGAACCCAGATGGCAGGATGCTAAGACACTGGGAGGCAGCTTCTTTATTTTATTTTATTTTTGAGTCGGAGTTTCACTCTGTCACCCAGGCTGGAGTGCAGTGGCACACTCACGGCCACCCAGCATCGACCTGCCGGGCTCCGGCGATCCTTCTGCCACAGCCTTCCAAGTAGCTGAAACTACAGGCAAGGGCTACCACGCCCAGCTAATTTTTTGATTTATTGTAGAGAACAAGGCCTCACCAAGTTGCCCAGGCGGGTCTCGAACCCGTGGGTTCAGGCAATCCTCTCGCCTCGGCCCCCCAAAGTATTGGGATTATAGGCTTGAGTCATCGCGCCTGGCCGGGAGGGAGCTTCTTAAAAGCAGGATCTGTAGCGTGGATATAAATTTGTTCCCCAGTACCCAGTGCAGAGCCTGGCATAGAGCAGTAACCTGGGCTATTCTTGTTGAATGAATAAAATATTTCAAGGATGACAGGACTTGGGAAGCACCACCAGCTCCAGGCCAGCCCGACTTGCCAGCCCAGGCTCTGAGACGCGCCTATTAAACAGCGCCCGGGCAGTTGGAGCCACTTTGGGCTGAACGGCCCCGGCACTGCCCCGTGATCCTCGCTCTGGCCTGCTGTTTCCTAAGGGGGCTCTGGGCTCCCACCTGCCCTCCAGTTCCAAACTGCTTCCTCCCAGCGTAACAACCCACAGGCTAGATGGCGCTTATGTCAAAATAGGAGCATTGGCGCCGTCCTTGAAACCCTGCAAGACCAGTTATTATTATGGCAATTTTGCCGAGAAGAAAATGGGGGCTCAGATGGGTTATGTGACCTGCCTAAAGACACACAGCTAGCTAGAAACAGAGGACGACGCACCAAGCCCAGAACAGCTCACACCTGGCCTTAAAAGGGGCCACACCAGTCGATGCTATTTTTTAAACGGTAAACTTGAAACTGGGTAACCATCCTTATACACTCAGATGGAATTTAAAATGCTACTTCTTTTTTTTTTTTTTTAAGTTGGGGAGTCTCACTCTGTCGCCCAGGCTGGAGTGTCGTGGAACACTCACGGCCACCCCAGCGTTGACCTGCTAGGCTCCAGTAATCCTTCTGCCTCGGCCTTCCAAGTAGCTGGAACTACAGGAGCACGCTACCACACCCAGCTAATTTTTTATTTATTGTAGAGATGAGGTCTTGCCAAGTTGCCTGGTCTCGAACCCATGGACTCAGGCAATCCACTTGCCTTGGCCTCCCAAAATGCTGGGATTACAGGCTGAGCCACCGAGCTGGCCTAAAATACTATTTCAACATGTCAGAAGCTACAGCTCCCTTAAGAGGAGGTGTGAGTGCCACAGAGAATGCTGGCACGTGGGGTGATTCCAAGAGCCACAGCACAGACAGGGTGCAGGGAGAGGAACAGCCCAGCCCCTCTTGTGGAAAAGCCTTGTGGTAGTGAACACGCATCATGTCATGTGGCCGTGGCCTCCACCTGGAATATAATTCACACTAGGGGCAGGGATCGGTCACCCTGACACAGTTTCCACTTCTCTGCCTCCTCCCACTGCTCCGAGAAGGTGGATCCAGATGTGCGCTTGAGACCACCACCTCCTGGTGACCACCTCTCCACGGGACAGCTAGACAACCCGTCTGACTTGTTCCACCTTCTCCACACCCGTGTGGACTGTCTGGATGTGCCACAGTGACCCCTTCTCAAGTTACAGCATGACCCATGGAGCTCGTGCCACTGATTCCAAACCCATGATGAGAGCTCCCTACAGGAAATCTGCCTGGGGAGCACCCGGGGCCCCCCAAAAGCTTTAGTTCCTCAGGTCTCTCTTGCCCCCACTTCTCTCTCTCTCTCTCTCTCTCTCTCTCTCTCTGTCTCTCTCTCTCTCTCCACCCCCATGTCCCTGTTTCCCGTTGGCCCTGCGGGGTGTGTTGCCCTCTTCTCTGGGACCTATAAGTGACAAAATGCTTCTGTTATTTCACATGTCCTGTTGTGCTGCATCCTCTGTGTCCCACCTGACCAACACTCCTGAACCTAACTATTAGGAAAAAAGTCAGGGGTAGAATTTATAGCCACTGCCAAGGGCGAGAGCTCAAGACCAAATTAGAAATTATGGGTATTTACAAAACATTTGGGTTTCCGTTCATATTTACTTTCTGCTCACCTCCTGTGTGCCAGACACTGCTAGGAGCTTTCACATAAATAGTTTCCTCTAATTACATTAATGGGAGTCTGCAATTAGGGCACTGCCCTCCTAAACCTGACACAGGCAACTATCTTTAAGATGCAGGGGCCAGTCGTACAACCTCCGCTCATGCGGACTTCACTGGCTGCCGTGGTTCCTGGCCAGTCTTGCCCAGCCGGGAGCTGAGATCCCAACCCCTCCTTTTCTCAAGGGAAACCTGTGGCAGGTGGGTCCTGAGAGCTGTCTGGGAGGCTGAGGAGTGTGGAGGACAACAGACACCAGACTTAAGGACCTGCCTGGAAGCCACAGCTCCCACTTGCCGACGGTGGGACCCTGGGCCAGCACTTCAGTTTGTTCTGATATAAGGGTCATGCCAGCCCCGGGGCGGCTGTCCCATGAGGCTACTGGAGGATCTATAGCATGGCCCTCAGGAAGGGACTCTGGGCACAGGATGGGTGCACCAGGAAACTCCAAAGAACACTGTCAGCAAAGTCTCCAACTGGGCACAGGGCGACCTCAGATCGGGGCTTGGAATCTGGCCTTAATCCTCAAGGGCTATCCTTTCTCTAAGTCATAGAGTATAAGACATCTCAGAAATCAAACTGTGTGGGCACACTCACTTGCCTGCCCCATCCACACACACACACTCACCCCCACATCAATTCACATGCACCCACACTCCACTCCCAGCCACCCCCCACATATACCCACCCACACGAAATCAGACCCCAAGGCTTGCCAGAAACAAGTTCACAAGCGAAGAGAGCTGGATATCTTTCCAGATGTGTAGGTTGTCCTTAAGGCCTGTTCCCAGCCAGGAGGGTCCAGTCCAGCCAGTAAACAACCTCCCCAAATGGCAGACAACCCCGGCGTCTGCTTGAAGGGAGTGCAGCCACAGGGGGAACCGCTGAGGCTCCGAGGGCACCTGGAGGGCCGCCCCTCATCAGCCCCCGCTAGGAGGAGACAGGCCTGGGGGGTCCCAGGCAGCAGCCTGATGTGGCCGCCTGTGTGAGAAAGGCTGAGTCGACACCGGGCAGGTAAGGTATCAGAGAGGGAAGCTCCAGCCCTGTGCCTTCCTCAGCTTGGTGGTATTACCTCTTCACTGCATGGACATGAGGAGAGGTCTTTATAAAGGGGTGGTCCAGGACCCCAGACCCCATGACCAGAAGTGTTATGACTGTTCAAAAGAAGATGCTCCACAACTTATCCTCTTTGGCTGGGACCCAGACCCAACTGCTGTCAACAGATGCCAGCCAGTATAGACGCCAGCCAGCGTAGACCAGAAATAAACAGGACTTCACACGGTCCATGGGGATGGGAAGCCCTGGAGCTGGGCAGCCCCAGGTCTAACTCTTGTTCTTGCACACTCCCCGGCTGGGAGATCCCGGTGAGCGACCCGGCTCCTCTGGCCTCAGTTTTCTTATCTGCTAAGTGGGCATAACCATTGCCTCGTGCTGCTGCAGGAGGCAGGGTGGGTTAATTAAAGCAGCGAAATCTAGAAGCACTGTAGGCAGCACCAGCCTCCCAAGGAGCTCTCCGTGGCCCACAGGAGAACATCCATCAAGGCCTGACCCTGCCACCCCTTCCAGCCTCCCCTCGAACTCCCACTGTGCACCCTGGACACTCCGGCAGCATCAAACTGCCTTCGGTGGCCTCTCAGCACCCTGTCTCTCGTCATGCTGCACTGGGACCGGCAATGCCTCCTTGTCTGGTTCACTCCTCAGCCGTCAAGACCCAGCATTTGTGTCACCTCTTCCAAGAAGCCTCCCCTGACTGCTCTGTTGCTATGTCTGTGAGACTAGAGGGCCTGGCTTGCAAAAAGCTACAAAGACGACTCTGTAGGCCCAAGGACAGTCGGGCCATATGCAAAATTTGTCGGGAGGCCAAAAAAGAACTTAAGCCGAGTGCTCTCCAGCTCCTCCCAGCTCTGGTGAGGTTTTAGTAGAAAGGCTGGTGAAACTGACCCTCATACTGGACAGATGTTTCCCTCCACAGAGAAGCGGCGAGCAGGAGGGCGGAGGGGAGGCCTGGGGCTCAGGCACTGGCTACAGCCCAGCGGCCTAGGACGCCCGGGTGGCCACAGGTTACCTTTTGTTTTCCCCACAGGCTGATAATATACAGCCCGCCCCTACTGCAGCCAGGGTGCCCCCACTAGTCATCACTCAAGAGTTATTAGCTGAAAGAGCCTTCCCGGGACACCCCCCGATTACAGCCTGTACCCTGCAGAGCTAAGAATGAATCCAGAGCCGGATAAGGAAGGCTTTGTAGTGGTCTGAGAATACCTCAGGCATTAATGGAGCATTTTTGCACAGGTTGAAAATGCATTCCTCATTTTTCATTGACAGCTGGTTAAGGAGGAATGCAAGCAGGCTTTACCAAGACAACAGCTCGGCCTGCTGCAGCCCCCTTGATCCCCGCTAAGAACAGGGCTTTAAAGGCTACATTAGAGGAAGACCTGGCCCTTTCAGGCTCTTAGTCAGCTTGGGGCATTTTTCCCTCTTCTGCTACTTTAGGAGGAATGAATACAGCAGCCCCAGGGGCCTGGAGGCTTGGATGCTGCTTGTTTTTCAGGGATGCCCAGGATGGCACCAGCCGTCCACGGGCTCCAGCTCTGGGGGAGTGTGGTGTCTGGAGAGGAGTGGGCCTCAGACCTGCTCTGGGCTTTGGCACCAAGTGGCCTCGGGCAAGTCCCTTACCCTCTCTGGACCTTGCTCCCTCATTCATTGGAGGGGATAATCCCACCATGTCTTAGGGTTGTGGTGGTGACAAACGCCAGACCTTGGTCATCACAGGCAGTCAATAAGCATCGCTCCTTCACATGCAACAAGACTCGGCTCAGGCCTTGCCTCTTCCAGGAAGTCTTCCTGATCCTGGTGTCCAGTGTCCACACAGGGCACATCCTTGAGTGGGCGGGTGTCCCATGAGCATCTGTGATGGGCAGGTGTCCCCTGACCTGTGCCACAGGTAGCACAGAGCTGCACAGGGGTTCTCAAGAGGCTCGGGGCCTCTCTGCCTGTCAGGGAGCGGCAGTGGTCTGGAAGACT
>CAUYQG010254469.1:0-20139 GCA_963574415.1 Tarsius wallacei
TTTAGAGTCTATAATACTCAGTGATCTATGACAGAAATAAAGAACTGTTCTCACATGTTCTCCCTCATAAGTGGATCCTAAACATTTACCATAATACTGTAAGAAAGGGATTGGCAGTAGCCAGAAACTGCCAGGGGAGGGGAGGGGGTACATAACATCAATAGGGTACCTGATCTCAAAGCAGGTTAAGTGGGGACAAAAGGGAAACCGATACTGATGATGATCACTTGTATACATAACGCTGAATTGTACCCCACAACTAAAAAAAGAAAGAAATG
Source organism: Tarsius wallacei (assembly GCA_963574415.1). Classification (NCBI taxonomy): domain Eukaryota; kingdom Metazoa; phylum Chordata; class Mammalia; order Primates; family Tarsiidae; genus Tarsius; species Tarsius wallacei. The sequence continues at coordinate 279 of CAUYQG010254469.1, forward strand.
AAATAAAATAAAATTTAAAAAACCCTTTAGTGCTATCACTGGGAGAGCTTTTTGTATGTCCAAATGTAGGCTTCACTAACTCGCACTGTTTCTTTGCCTAGTGAACACACTGTTTATCCCAATTATTGAACAATTTGTGTTCCCATAATGTGGACTCTGATGGAAGTGCTGACCCTTTCATTTACAATTCTGTTTTTCATACTAGTATATGTCACACATACAAAAGGTTCCACAGTAATTTTCTGGGGACTTGTTCAATGAGACAAACATCTTTCATAAAAGAATTACTGCATTGCCCATCTTGAAGGGCAGAAGAAATTCTCTCTGATCATTACTGGAACCAGTCATTATTAACATTGGGCCTTTTCATCATTTTTTTTGTAGCATTTGTCACTGTATGAAGCCAGACAAAACAGAACCAAACCAAAAGGCATACTATTGTCTTTCCAGTAGGAAGATCAAGGCAAGCTAGAGACTCTACATTTGGAAGTGAGTCCATTTGGGGATAGTAGCTAGCTACTCTTTGACATGCCTACAAGTTTGATTCAGGAATGGAACCAGTGTGAAGTATCTATATAGTCCACTATTGTTCTTGCTGGTACTTTGTTTTTAGGATTTGGCTTTTTTTTTTTTTTTTTTTTTTTTGCTGCATACTATTACAGAAATATGACACAAGGTCTTATATTCAAGTAAAAAAGGAATAAAAGTAAATGAGCTGTTCAGCTCTGTATTGGGAAAATTCATTTGTAAATTAACATACTGAAAACGATGCATTTACAATCAGGAACAGCCTGGTACCAGCTAAATATACCACAATAGGAATACACTCAAACCAGTTTTCCACTTTCCAGCTTCTTTTATTTGTCATGAAAATGTGTTAATTTCTGTTAATCACCTGGTTTCATTGCTGTTTTAATTTTACTTTTCTCTGCTTCACTTCATAAGACAACTTTTTTGTCTTTATTTTCTTTCTTAATGAAGGCTGATCATGTATATTCTCCATTAGAAGTCTGACAAGGAGGTTGCAATTCAGCTTTTTCTCTTACAGTCAGTAAAAACAAATAAAACAAGAGTAGATGTGGAAATTTGTAAGGTAAAAACAAAAATATACCCTCTGTTTTCTTCACCTGCACTCCCACCCAAGGTTTATCCCTGCTTCACATACAATAAAAGCCAGGATCAACTATACACATGTTATCCACAAGGAGGCTATGTTTAACTTTTGCTTGCACTGAAATAGCTTAAGCAAACAGCGTTTTTGTATCATACAATAATGTCAATGTACATGGCATAATTATGTCCTATTCTTATGACTGCCACACATTCATACACGTTTTAAAAAGCAGGTTAGGCTCTGGGTCCAAAATCCCAAAATAACTTTTAAAAAACTTTTCTCTTAATCAATTTGAGAAAACATCACCTGCTTGACTAAATAATAGAGGTCTAATCCTTCTGATACAATTTTCAGAAGTATCTGAACAGATGTGACGCTGAATGAAAATTAAGGCAAGTCCCAATAGAATTAGAGTGGAGGTCTTTTGAGTTTTTAGCAGGATTATGACCCTTTCACCAAGTATTCTTTCATGAAAAAGTCCTGGCATATTACAGGGGTCTTGCAGAGATTGAAAGTTTGACCACAGGGCATTATATGACTACGCAATCCAATTTCCTTCCATAAACTATATACTATTCAAACTCAAAGTGATTAAAAAGCAGATCGAGCAATAAATAACTTGCCATCAGGTAGAAGTATGATTTATAGGACAAGTCTTGGGAGGAACCAGCAGGTAAAAATAAGTTATAGGAGCAGATAATTTATATTCCCAATGTGACTACATCTGTTAGATGGCTATAACTTTTTCAACCCACACCAATGTCTTCTAAACTAGTTTCTAATGATCAGGTGGCTACAGAAGGGAAAATATTTGTGGCTGTTTCAAATGGAGCCACACGATTTACTAACACTAGTAGAAAGTAAAGGGTGGTCCCAAACAACACAGGTGAGTGAAATCCTCCCAGTAGATATAACCTTAAACAGTACATCCGTTTGTCCAGCTTTTCTAGTGGAGATAAAGCTGAAAATATAAATTAATGGTCATTGCTGGATGATAAGTAATTTGGAAAAAATAGCATTGGAAAATTGGTGACAAGGAGTTCTGTGGAAGAGGTATATAAACGAACCTTTCAGAATGGGCGCCTAGTTGAACATAAAATATCCATCCCCTGTAAAAACTCACCAAAAGTTGTCCAGTGTAGAGGTGTCTCAGTAATCAGATTGACAAAATAGCACATTTTGCATATGTTGAGAGCATCCTGCTTGCTCAATGGGTTCATGAGCAAATAGAGCACAATACTTAGGACAAAGATAATTTATGGGCTAAATCACCTGAATTTCCCCTCACCAAGATGATATGATTATTACAAATTCTGAGTGCCCAAACTACTAATAGCAAAGCCCAACTCTATGTATCTATATTGGCACTGCAAACACTCCTTTTATTATTGTAAAGTTACAATACTCACCTTGGAGTAGAATTTATTCTGGATTTGCATATGGTTACCCTACCTGTATGTAAATGTATAAATTACTTTAGTGTTCTATGACACTCTCCAAAACAATGGCTAACTCTGCTCTTATGAAATGATAAACTGTGAAGACCCACTTAAGGAAGCAGCAAGAAGATAACTCGTGGAGTTCTGGATTCTAGGTCCTACAGAATATTTTATAAACTGTAAATCAGAAATAAATGTATAGAGTTTTTTTGCTCACACCAGAATACATGGGTCCTGGAATCATAGGGTGGAGTGAGAAAAAATGATACATGGTCCCTTGTATGAATCTATATCAAGTCAAAGACTGTAGCTAATGTCCTCCCTGGTCAAATGGTCAGGGACTTAGAAAGAACAAGAATTGAGGACATATGACAAGAAGATTTGGGGAAGAGATACTAAAAGGGTCATTTTAGAACATTCACAGAATGTGAGAATATTTGTAGCCCATGTGAATCTCACATGGATGATCAGTTGATTTCTCTGGAAGGAAAAAAAAAATTTCTGAAAAGTTTGTTACTAATAATGAATGGTAGGTGGATATTAATTGTTGAGTTCCCATTATAATTTACTTAAGGTATTAAAAATCCCATTGTTTTTCTTTGTACTTAGTGTGTTGCCCTCATTTTTATTTTGATGAATCTGACTTCCAAATGTTTGTTCCATCATTGTACTATTTGCTGAAATTTCAGGGTCCCAGAATTGATTTTTAAGTAGCAATAGGGTCTTTACTCTTTGTCCTGTACAATAGGAATCAGACACGAGGAAATTTCCTACCAATGAATCTATTCACAATGAGAAAATTTCACAAAAGGAAGATATTCTTTTTTATTTTGCAGTCACTAGATAATAATGCTCAACGGAGTCCATACCTTTTTCTTCTCCTTTCCTCATTCTCCACAAAATTATTTCCTTCTCAACATGTTGCAACTCTTTATCACACAACCCAAAATACACTTATCTCCTCTCTAAGAGACACTCCAAATTCTCCTGAATTATTTCATTTTTAAGTCAGGATCTCTGTGATAAGTGAGAAAACTGTATAAAGAACAACAATGCCTTCAGGGACAGGACATTGTAAAGAAGGTAGAAATAAACAAGTTATAACATTAAAATACACTGAGTATTTGTATTATGTTTCATCGTCCAGATTTAATTTTTCTAACACAAAGTTTTATTACAGAAAATCTTACTTTACCTCTCATTTCTCCTCATTTTTGGATTTTATTCATTCTAATTAAGTTTATCATGAATGATAGAAAATCCCTGTATTAGTCATAAAAATATACAAACACAAATTTGTATATACCATAGTTTTCCACAATATCGCTACTCTATTCCAGGCACACTGCTAAATTAATAGTGGAAGTTTATTTTAGGGGAGCCATTTTCTTTGTTCTTGAATCATACATCGGATAATAAACCTTCTGGGGAAAGTAGTCCTCTATTCAATAATTTTCTCTATTATGCACACACACATGCACACCACACACACACACACACACACACACGCACACACACACATCAGAGATTGGGGTGGTGAAGAAATAATTATAAGGTGATACTTATCTGATGGTCTGAACCCTGACAGTTGCAGTTTTGCTAGAGCTGTTGGCATAATTTACCTCTTGTTAGACTGCTTTATTATCAGCACTAACAGTGCAACAGTGCCCTGGCTAATTAGAATGTCATAGGGAACTGGTAACCATTTTAATGTAATGGCATCAAATCTGAAATCTGAATGAGAGAGTGTCTGGGCTGTCCATCCTCTTAATGACTAGCCCTGAAATATCAGAGACAGCAAGGATTAGTAGATGTTTCTATAGAAAAAGACAAAATTGAATTAATTTCAGGTAGAAGCATCTGGCTTCAATACAGCTTCTAAAAGCAGAGTGAAACATAAAAATACATGGTAATGAATTTAAAGTATCAGGAAAGTCAACACCACACTGCATTATGAATACTAATTTCTACTATTTGTTGAATGTCTTATAATGAAGCACTCTAAATTTTCTCCTTCTGCCTTCAAAAGCCAATTATGGACAGTAAATAACCTGTATAATAGTACTGGATAAATATTGCCAGAATATATTACATAAAGTGACATCAACAATGGCACCCTAAAAGGCATATTATATGTAGAAGAAAAAATGTTTTTCCTCTTTAGAAATGGTAGGCAAATTATGGCTATCAATATATAAATGAATATAGTGTTGGTTTAAAACTGTCACATTAACAATAACAGCTATTGCATGTCAAGCACCTACTTTGTGTTAGCCAGGGTGTCAGGTCCTTTATATATAGTTTCACTAATCTTTACATCCTCTTTGAGGGACATAATTATTTTCCCTACTCACAAGTAAGTACACTAAGGCTCGTAGAGGTCAGTTTTCTTGCCTTAGGTCACAGTGATAAGTATTGGGAAATCTAGTATATAAATATTCACCTTCTGACTCTGAAGACCTTGGTCTTAACCATTGTACTATGTTGCTGCTTTGACTATGATCCTGTCACGTGGAGCGACATAACTAAAGTAAAACCGAAATCTTCTCTAAATGAATGAGACTGTTTTGTTTAGAATTGGAAAATTTCATGGCAAATGCCTCAAGATAAACTGACAGAGAATGCTGTGATTTTTCCAATTTTTCAGTGAACTCGTAGAGAATTTGAAGTAATCATTCGAGTTTTCCTTTCCTGTAGGAAGCAGAGAGTAATCAAATCAAGTCTACACATGTAGATTTTAAGATCCAGATATATACTTAGATTTATGAAACCATGAAAAATAATAGGGGTTTCAATTTAAGAATCGCATTAGAATTGATACAGGGAGATTGAATATGGAAAGTTTTTAGTATATAATGTGCTTCTCGGATTGTCATCACTTTTAATATTAACAGGAAAATACATTATAGACATGGTATAAACTGGAACCTGTGATGCCTACTTTCTGCGTTATGGTATCAGATTCAGGTAGCTCTAAGCTAAAGATTGTCAGCTGTACTCATCATAGAAAACTAGGATGATTAGATTAAAGAGACAACGTTGAACATACGTGTGCTTTTTATGCTGTCAAACAGAATTATGACATCGAGCTTCAGTGACTAAGGTAACAAGACTATCAGCCATCCTGTAAGATATGTGCCAGTGATTGTAATGTAATTGAGATTGTGTGTGCTTCCTAGTTTTTAGCAATTTCCTTTGGCCACATTCCCACACTGAATTGTCAGAAAGTGTTGATCAGTTCCTTATATTAATAGCACATTTCTCTGTTTCTTGGCCTCTGGACTGCATTTAGACTTCCTCAGATTAAACTAGTTATAAATTTAAGACAGAGACAGATTTCAAAACTGATAGGATTTAGAAACAGAATCTACTTAAAAGACAATCGATTTAATAAAATTCATGTCAAAATGTTTCTCTCTTCTTCTCAAATGTAATCTTTATTTGCCTAATGTCCTTGTATTAAACTAAATTTTTCTTTTTCAAATCTCTAAGTACAGAATCTATAATGCAATAGTTTAAAAGAAATATACCTAACCATCAGAGTAGAAAACTGTAAAGTAGAAATAAGCTACTCATTTTCCTGTTCCTGAATTAAAAATCATAATATTATGATATTTATAATAGGCAGGTAAAGGTTATTATAATTAAGGCAGCTTAATTGCTTAAATAGTGTTAACGAAAAAAATGAACCTAAACCCAGAAATTATATTTATGCAGCATTCTCCTCACTCTAGAGAAGCTATAGATAAGATGTCTTGCTCACTGATTTTTTTTTGAATGGCTAGTGAATATTGATATATGAAAATCTATCATCAAAATATAGTCATGAATGAAAAAAGTTGTGATAGTACATTCAATGTTACAAGAAGACAGTTTCAAAATAAGAAGCTAAATGAAGTTCTATAACACCTCTTAGCAACTACTTCCACAGCTCTAACAAGCACACTCCAAAAATATATCTCCTTTGCTATAACATTGATCTATAACAAAAGCTCTATGAACTCTAAGATTTTTAATTTAAAAAATTAAGAATGTTGCATCAAATAAATAGGTTTTACTAAATAAGAGTGTTATTGCTTTACGTAATTTACTATTGCTTCCTTTCCACATGATATTTATTACTTTGTTTGCATGGTCAATGAATATATTGACATCATATTTATGGTTTGTAACTTTCATGGTTGGGTAATCCAATAAAACTTGACTGTCAGCAGTCAAATTTTAGTCGGAACACACAAAAATCGGAGAGCCATCATTATTTCTTTCACAACTACTAACTTCTCTTACTTAATTCATTTATTAAATCAGTATTTGCTGAGATCTTACTACATCCTGCACACTGTAAGGTGCTGGGGATAAGAGGTGATCACAGCACATGAATAAAAATATAGTTCATTATAGTGTATGCTAGAATAGATGCTCCATCATAGGCAAGAAAGGATGCTATGTGAATATTCGGAAAAGGGTCCCAAAACAAGGCTCCCCATGTTCTGCAGAATAAAATCTGAGTTCCTTACTGAGACTTGATGAGCTACCATGATCTGACCCCTTTCTACCTCTTAATCACCATTGCCTTATATTCTATGCTCCAGCAACACCAGATATTAATAGTTTGTTATTGTCCCTCTCATACTTTGCTGTTTCCTACTTTCTACTTTTCCTCATTTTATACCTTCTGCTTAGAATATTCTACCTCATCCTATCTACCTGGTAAGCACCTACATTAACTTAAATATTAAGATTTAGCTTGGCCCAGGCGAGGTAGCTCATGCCTGTAACTCCAGGGCTTATGGAGGCTGAGACAGGAGGATTTATCGAGGCCAGGAGTTCAAGACCGGCCTTGGAAACATAGCGAGACCCCATCTCTATAAATACACACGTGTGTGTGTGTGTGTGTGTGTGTGTGTGTATTTTACATACATATGTATATAAGCTAGAAGTGGTGGCAAGTGCCTGTAGTCCCAGTTACTTGAGAGGCTGAGAAAGGAGAATCACTTAAGCACAGGAATTTGAAGCTGCAGTGAGCTATCCACTGCAGTTCAGCGTAGGCTACAAAAAAAGACCCTGTCTTAAGAAAAAAAAAGACTTAGTTCAGTGGTTACTGTCTCCATAGTGCCTTCCTGACTTTCCTTACCCCTTATCTCTTTATTCTCAAATGCTGTGTCTTTTACCACCTCTATGACAGCTCCTTCCAAGCTGGGTGTTGTTAATGCCTATATTTACAAGACTGACTGCCTTACTAGACTGTGAGTTGCATGAAATTAGAAATGGAGAATATTCATTTCTGTATGCTCAGAATCTAACATGCCATTGGATTAGTTAATATTAATGAATAATTTTCCTGTAACTATAACATTGTCACATCTATTATCTCAACAATTCTGAGGTAGAGGAGGCAGGAATCCCCCCCTTCATTTTACAGATAAGAAACTGATATTCAGTGCATTTTAAGTGACTTTCTTAAGTTTACACAATGAGTTAGTGGGATACGTCCGTTCTAGAACTCATTTCGGTCTGATTCTTATTTCAGTGCCCTCGCTTCCATGTCCTGGTGATGTCTATCATATAAATGAATCCAGTTCCTCCATACCACCACATCTCTTTTTATAGCAGACTGTTAAATCCTGTGACAAAATGAAAGGACAAATAAGTAAAGCAGCTAATCAGTCCAAATTCATTTTCCATGACAGAGAACTATTTCCTAGGAAACCAAACCTGGGCAATTTTCTCAAAAATCAAAAGGAACAAATAGATGGCATATTTAGTTAGTAGCAGCTATTCAGGAAGGAAGCTGAAATTATTCATTAAGGTATAAAAAAACCCTTCTATTTAACCACCACATAAAAACAGCTTGAATATTATACAATACTCAAACTGAAATGTATTCAATTGTGAGACCCTCATATCAAAAGAAGAAATAGCTGTAAGTAGAAAATAACAAAATAGTAAATTTTAGTAATGTTCAAATGTCTCTAACTCAAAGATACCATTTTCTAAGTAAATGATCAATTTAACCCACAACAAAAAAAATACAGTTTGCTTTTTCTTTTATTTAAAAAAACTACTGTATATTAATAAACTTAGTCTGTTTCAGCATAACACTGCAATACTAGAAAAGAAAAAGAAAATACAATTACCCAATTAAATATATATATATATATATATATATGTGTGTGTGTGTGTGTGTGTGTGTGTGTGTGTGTGTATGTATAGGCAGGTTCTGTTTTTCCTTTCAACACTTCCCCATACCCATATATACTACAAGCATACAACACAGCACTGATACACATGAGTTTTACATGTGAAGTGTCAAAGAGAAGTTGCTTGTGATATATTTGTTTCAGCTGTTTATAACAGAAGACAGGCTTAAAAAGGAATGAATGTTGTGTGACCTGCAGAAAATCACATTCCTTTATAGGCATAGCTTGTACAAAAAGGCTGCCCAAGAGAGGGTAATCTTTAGTGCTTGTACCTTAGCCTAGGTTTTCTGGCATATAGCTAACTTGCTCTTTGAATTATTTTCTTCTTACTATACCTCTGGAGTTTTATAGTTTATTGATTTCTACTTGGGCAACGTTGAATAGTTAGAGACAAAAGTTAAAAGGTGACTGCAGTAGATCTCTCTATATTTGTTTACACCTTTGAACTATCCGATCTAAAGTTTTTGTTTTGTTTTGGTTTGGTTTTGATTTTTCCACCGTTGGGCATAGGGGGACATATAAGCCTTATGGTCTTCTATGATCTGTTCTTCTGAAGACCACTTCAACTTGTTGCCCACAGGCCCTATATATGCACAAGCGCACCCTTAAGTGATTGGACATCAGGTGCTACCCCTTTTCTCAGTACCACGACATAGGGTTTTCCCAGACATTATAGAGGGTTACTAAACTGCATGTTTATGCATTTAATTTACTGAAACAGGTAAGTGTCCCAAAGCAGAGTCAAATATTAGAACCAGAATTTGAAACTTCATATAACTCCTTTCCTAGTACTCTTATAGCACCTTCTATGCATAGGGGCAGGGAGCGAGAGGGGATACAGGATTCATCTTTCCAGGTGTACAACAAAACCCCTAGGATTTAATATCATTCTATAGCAGATTCTCAATAAGAAATAGAGGCTAAGGTGTTAATTTCAAGATTAAGATCCCTCTGGGCAAATGACTGGATATTTCAAAATCAAAAATTATATAAAGTAGGTATGGAGACAGTAATGATAGAACCCAGTGTTATTCATCTTGTGAAATTACAAGAACTGCTCGTATTAATCAAAACCTCTGATGCCTAAATGCCGCCACCTCTTTCATTTTGCAGCATGCAAAAATATAGCCAACTAGAGGATATTCTCTTTCCTTTATAGCCTTCTGCTTTCTTAGTTGTGAATTAAGCTGATTTGCCATTTAATATCTGCCAGCAGTCAGCCATTTGTCTTGATCTGCTGCCTGAAAGTATATTGTTGCCTTGTTTTCAGTCCACTCTGAAGATTTTCTCAGTCTTACAAAATCATGAAGAGGGCAATTATGACTCCTTCTCCTCAGTATGTGATCTTTCTTCAGAATAATATTTGTAAGTGTCCATTGGATCATGGCTGTGACAGCAGTTCTGATTTAAACTTACTTCTCTCAAGTTTCGAAGAGGTAAATGGGGCATTAAAGTCTACTTCAGGGCAACCCCCTTCAGTTCCCCTCCCACGGTGGGAGCTTTTCTAGTCTCTCAATAAATCCTGCTTTAAAAAATATATTAAAAATACAAAAAAAGTCTTCACTTCGGATACAACAGGTTAGAACAATGAATCAGGTTTATGTAGTAATGTTTCTCCACTGACCCCAGAGTAAAGTCCATACTTCTACACATAACTTTCAAGCCCCTCCCTGATCTGATGTCAACCATCTTCTGTTGTTTTTAGTGCCACAGTGCCTGAATTATTGCACATCTCATTCTTCACATTCTTGCCAATTACTTTCTTAGAAAATAATGAAATAAATTAACTCATATTAGTACCTTGCTTAAAACTTTTCAATGCCTTTCCATTGACTTCAGGATAAAGTACCAAATCCAAAATATAGTCATGAAGATCACACTTGATCTGATACCAGCCCACTTCTCTAATTCTTGTTGCACAAGTCTTGCTATTCCTTTAACATTTCACTTTTCCCCATTTTATAACCTTCACATATCCTTATATTTCTGTCTGGGACACTCTTTACTCACATACATACCATCACTCTAATTATTCTTGCAGTCTCCCATTAAATATCAATTTATCAAAGTGTATAATAGGGATACTTAAGGTAAATCTTAATGCTAGAAAATAATTCTTTGGCTTAATACTTTGCCATCCAGACCCACTGGGGTGGAGATCCTGTCTTCTGGAGCCACTGTGTTTGAAATGTCACCCCCACAGCTAAGCAGGGTGCTGTCCGCTGCAGTTGTCTATTATGCCCTCAGGACATGGCAGGAAGATTTTACCCTTGGAAATTGAGATGGAGGCAGCCCTGCTCCTCGCAACCTGGGTACTCTGGGCCTATGTGGGAGTGGCAGAACTGATGACATTTGAATTTCCTTTACAGTCCTTCTTCTCTTGTCTTAAAGAATATCACATGTTCACAGTCACTGTAGCTCTATGATCCAGTCGTTTTGGGTGCAAGAAGTGCAAGTCTTCCTTCATTTTGTCCCATTTTCCGTTTTCTTTCGTCTCAGCTGGTAGTATTTTTGCTAGTACGAGGAGGGACCCTAAAAATGGAATTTATTTATTAAAAATTATGTATTTCTTCTTACATGTTTAAACTTTAGTCACCTTCAGAATACTCTCCATTTGATGCAATACACCTTTCAAGACACTTTTTCCACTGCTCAAAACAGTTTTTGAACTCATCAGTTTTGATGTCTTAGTGTTTCCGCTGTTTTTTGTTTCACATCTTCCACATCAGCAAAATGTTTTCCTTTGAGGAAACAAACAAACAAACAAACAAAATAAGACAACCAGGGCAATATGGAGTAAATAGTGAGGGTGGGGCATAGGGGTCATGCTGCTTTTGGTCAAAAACTGAGAACACTTAGTGTGGGCAGGTTGTTTATGTAAATCACCCATCATGAAATGGGCAAATCTGTTGAAGGAATTTTAAAATATCACTGAAGCTGAATGCAGCCTCTCACAACAACTTTAGCTGTTACGCTGATGCTGATTGGTTTCTAGCACATTTTTTCTAGCAGGAAAAGTCTGTACTACAAGAGGCTCACTCTCCAAAAAGATAATACTGGGTCTTTTGGGTTCCCCTTGTATAATCCCATCTCTATTTCTGGCTTTTGTTGAGGTGGTAGATTAGGTCCTATGTCTCGTAGTTAACACTCACATTAATTTCTTTATGAAATGATCTGTCTGCCACATCCTTAGTGTTCTTTTCTGAACATGCTTTGTTGTTTTTAGTGGTATGAATAGACTGATAATTTTTCAAGTCTATAATTTCTGGTTCCTTATTGCATAACCATTCAGTTTTCAATATAAGCAGTCTGGTAGAACAAAGCCACTCCTTCAACACTTTGCTTAGAAATCTCATCAGCTAAATATCCATTTATATCACATGCAAGTTCTACCTTCTGCAAAACACTAGAACATGAACACAATTCAGCCATGTTCTTTGACAATTTATTACCTTTCCACCTTTCCAATAACATGTTTCATTGTCATTTCCATTTGAGACTTCATCTGAATGGCCTTTAGGACTCATATCTCTACCAACATTCTGTTCATAGTTACTTTGGTATTATCTGAGAAGACAAAAGTTTTCTCTACAGCTTCCTTCTTTTATTTCTAAGCTTTCGCCAGAATTGCCTTTAAAAATTCATTCACAGCAATCTAGTTTTTTGTTTGTTTGTTTTTGCTTTCCAGTATGCACCACAAAAAACTTCCAGCTTCTACTCATTACCCAGTGGCAAAGCTGCTTCCACATTTGAAGGTGTTTATTATAGCATCCCCTCTACCACTTAGTATCAATTTCTGTCTTAATCTCTTGGGGTTTCTATAAGAGAACTTCAGAGTCTGAGTGTCTTATAAAAAGAAAAATGTGTTTCTCATGGTTCTGGTGGTTGGAAGTCTGAGATCAAGATTCCAGTATGATTGAGTTCTAATAAGGACTTTCTTCTGGGTTGAAGACAGCTGACATCTTAAATCCTCACATGATGGAAAGAGGGTGAGAGAGCACTCTGGGGCCTCTTTTATAAGGACACTATTTCCATTCAGAAGGCTTACCCTCTTGGGCTAATTACCTCTCAAAGGCCACACTTCCAAATACCATTATATTGAGAGTTAGAACACCAACCTATTATTTTGGGAGGACACAATAATCTGAACCATAACAACACCCAACATAACAATTGCAATAATTTTCTTGTGTAAATTCCTGTCAATGTTTTTTGTCTGCACTGTACTATAAGCCCCCTGAAGGCAGAGATTATGTCACTATTTTCAAGGCTAATGAGCACACAGTACAGCATGCAGACAAGGATAAATAATAATTGATACAAGAATGAATAAATAAAAATGTAGAATAAACAAGAGTTCAACATAAATGCAGATGTGCTGAAATGATGAATGAAACCCAAACTCTTACAAAATAAGATCTGTCCTGAATTTTCCCACCAAGACAAGTTTTCTCTGACTATAATTTCTCCTGTGAATTCCCTCTATGCAATCTTCATCTGTTTATAAGTAATAGTTTTTATGTTCTCAGCCCCTATATCAAATGCTTTCAAATGCATGAAGTCTTCCCTGTTCCCCAACCAGAATTTATTTCCTCCTCATATACTCCATGTGCTCATAATATTATTTTTTTCCTTCTTTCTTAGATTATTTATCACATCATAACACAGACCATACTCAAAAGTCTGCAATTTTCGCTTTTCTAAACTTTATGCTCCTGGGGAACATGAATCACCATTGTTAACGCTTATTGAAGAAGGCTTTGAAAGCAGACAATAGCAATCTCCTCAGTATCCTTTTACCCTTTTCCCAACGAAATGAAAGTTTAATTGGGTTTATAGCCACTAAGAAAAGTGGTATATTTCCCTGCTTCCTTTGTAGTTAGGGTTAGGCAAATTACCAAGTTCTGACCAATGGGATATAAGTTATAATTTCTGGGTGTTCCATTAAAGAGAAATGATGCATCTTTATCAGTCTATTTTTCTTTTCATACAACTAGAAGGCGAAAGGGGAGTCATTTTAGAGTTATCTCAACCAGGTAGAGAGGTACAACATCTCAGAAAAGACAGAGAAAGAAGATAAAAAGAGTTCAAGGTCTGGCACCATGAATCATAGTCCAAGCATAAGAACTCAAAGTATTCTGTGGGACTGATTCACTCTACTAGTTCAGACGTGGACCTGTAGAAAAAATAAATTTCTATCTAGTTTCAGCTACTGTTATGTTTGTGTCCCAATTATATGCAGCTCACTGTATATCTTCATTAATACAAATACTATTAGCAATTTTCTATTTATATATATTTCAAAGGAATAAGCAGCTTACTGTGAGTTATTCAAACAGCATTTTTATAACATGCTACAAGTACGTAGGAGTGCCACCATTTTGCATGCCCATAAATGCCATTGCTTTTTTTCTGGTAAAACATTTGACTTATGTTGTTGTGCTCTTTTTTTTTAATAATCTGTATTTTTTATTATCATATTGTGGGGTACAGTTAAGGATGTGGTGCTCTTAATAATAAACACACTTACAACAATAACAATATTTTAAATCAGGCCAGTGTAACACATTTTCAAACACAGGAGATTATTCAGCATTTGCTTTATTTCCCAATGAGTTAATTACTTTTTTCTTGTGAACCTGGTTTTCATTAAAAAAATGACTTAAGTTTTGTCTATGGAATAGAATCATGAGAAATCCGGGAAGCCCTCGTTATGGTTTTTACCTTGAAATTTATATCAATGAGGGATGGAACACTCCCCATAAATTCAGAAGGCAAATATGTTTTAATCAAACATAAGCATGCTATGCATTGCAAACTAAAACTATCAACACAATTCATTTTTAGCAATGAGTGATCAAGGATCTAGGCAGACATGGTATTAACAACAATGCTGCCTCTATTTTCCAGGGTAGTTAATTGATAGTAATCCCATTTTCTCAAAAAATATCTCTGTTTGGGTATAAATAACCGTATGTTAATCTTTTTGCCTTCTAAAACTTGTAGCTGTAATACAAAGCCAGAATAAAATGAGGCTAACTTATTAAGTCTAGTGGGCCTGTGAAAGCAGTAACAGAGGAAAATGACGGAGGATAACAATGAGAAGGCCTGACTAGGGAAAGAAATGTGGCAATAGGAATGGAAGACAAATACCTCCCATCTAGCAAGGTGTACCTACTAAAGTTAAGTTCAAGGAATGAGTGAGTGGTCAACACCTGGTGCTGGAACACAGGGTGAGATGCTAGAAAGATGATTTACCTTAGTGCCGCTTAGGCAATAGGGGTTATTTCACAAGTTCAGAGATAGATACAGAAGTTTAATTCTTTATTATCACCATAATTTAATTTTTGAAGAATTATATCAATGTATCATTACATATTGTTCACTAGTATAATTTTACCCAGGGTTCTCTGGTACTTGTAAACTAACTTTATTACTATCACATTATTTAGTTATACATGCAGACAGATAAAGTCAAGGTACATAATAACTTTAAAAAAGAAGTATGAATCCCATTTTTGGCCCTCTCTTCATTGGTAACAGTTTACATGCCTGCACATTCACAAACACACACACACACTTTTTTGGTGGTTACAGTCAATATAAATTACAGGATTAGAACTCTGTTTCTTTAACTTAGACAATTTTCATGCTTGAAAGATGGGGGATTTAGCTTAATTGTGCTACTTTCCATTTCCTGTCTTTCTTTTTTCTGAAGAACATTACTGATTATAATATTATATTTAATTATTTTCTGTTACCTTTATTCATTAAAAATATGCTCAAATATCTATCTCTTTTTCTACAAAAATTTATTTTTAAGACATTCTATCATTAAATAAAACACACATTTGGAATGGTACATGGAACAAAAATATATAGCTTAATGAACGTGAATACCTATGTGCCTACCACAAAGTGTAAATAATAGAACAGTGTTAACAGTCCAGAACCCCTCACATGCTGTTTCTCAGAAACACCCATGTACTTCCTCCATAAAAGTTACTGCCTGCTTGACTTTAGTGTTAATAATTTATTTGCTTTTCTTTGTATTTTTACCACTTACAATCTTCAAGACTATAATTTTGCTTTCTTAATTTTGTATTTTATAGAAACAGAACCCCACCTTATGTTTTATTTTGTGTTTTGCTTCTTCAATCCAGCATGATATTTATATTACTGCTGCTATGTGTTCATTCATTTTAGTCACTGTTTATTATTCTATTTTAAAACTATACACAATTAATCCATTCTGATGTTGACGAGTAGTTTTAGGTTATTTATGGATTTGGTACTATTGATGTTTATTGGCTATTTACAAAATCCTTTTTTGTGATGCATTTTTTCAATTTTTTCAGAATTGTATCGATTGTCTTTGTCTTATCAATTTTGAGGAGTTTCTATTCAGCATAAAAGCCTTTTGTCAATTATATGTGTTCAAAATAGAGTCTTCCACTTTGTGGCTTAATTTCTCCATTTTTAAAAAAGGTATTTATCTCTGTCTTTATACCTGTGCCTTTCATATTTAGGTCTACAATCTACATGGATTTACTTTTTTGTATATTTATGGGGTGAGGTAAAGGTCTAATTTTATTTGTATATAGTTATCCAATTTTCTCACTTGAAATGCAGTTCTTTTCTCTCTATTTGAGGTGCCATCTTTATCATAAAGCAAGCATCCCAAAATGTATGGACTCTTTTCCTGGACTTTGTATTTCATTTCAGGGATTGATTTATCTCTCCTTACTTTAACAATACCATGCTGTTTTGATTACTATCACTTTATAAATAAGTTTTGATGTCCAGTAAAAGAAGTTTTCACTTTGTTCATTAAAATCTTCTTAGTTATCCTATACCTTTGCATTTTCATATACATTTTAGAATCAGCTTGTCAAATTAAACAAATCAAGTTGATTTTTGTTGGGCTTATGTTAAATCTACAGATCAATTTTTGGAAAACTGAGTAACAAAATTGAGCGTTCTAGTCCATGAACATAGCATATTCCTCCATGTATTTAAATGTTCAATAATTGCTCTCAATAATAGTTTGTGAATTTCTGTACAGAGACCTTGCACATACTTAGTTAGACTTATTCCTAGGTACTTCATATATTTGATACTACTGAAATTATACTATTAAATTCATTTTCTTCTGCTTTTGCTGTAAAAAAGACATTACATCCAGTGATTTAGTTAAATTAACTAAGTAATTAAAATAATACATCTATAGATTCTTAAAGTTTCTTCAGTACAATCTTTTCATCTGAAAATATGTTAGTTTGTTTATATGCTAAGCTTTATATACTTTATTTCTCTTGCTCTACTGCACTGTCTAGAACTTGCAGTAAAATGTTGAAAAATAATGATAATGTCATAGGCCAGGACTCTGGAAACAGAATTGTTAGAATTGTGTTTTAAAACAATTTAAAGATCTCATTTCAAATGTTGTGACTTTCATTTCCTTCCAAATGTTGCAATTGTCTGCCCCTTCCCTCTCATAACTGTAAAGGAACATGTTGTAAATTCCAGAATGTTATCTAAAAATGTCAAGATGACCAGGAGACGTTAAGTCACGTCAGTGGTATAGTACCAAGAAATAAAAGCATGGTCAAAAAATTCTGAGTCATGCTGAAACCACGCGTAGTCTTCTTAATCTTAAGTCGAGGTGGGTGAAGCACAATAAACTCTGGATATAAATACTGGGAATAAGTTTATGTTACTTTGAGAGGGGTTTTGGTAAAGATGCCGACCCATCTCCTGGCAATGTCATTGCAGAAATTAAACTCCTTTTTCTTCCAGTTCCTTAATGTCATTGTTGATGGATCGCAAGGGATAGCACTGGTTTGTTAGACAAAAACAATAATGGGCACATTTATCTTGTAACTGATGGAACTATTTCAACATTTTAACATTTTAGCATTAGCTATAATGTATATTGACTTTGTTTGTCAATAGTGTCCGGCATCAGATTAAGAACTTTCCCTTCTATTCCTAGTTTGCTAAGTATTTTTTTGAATGGTTATTGAGTTTCTCAAATGTAAACATTTAGGTTATTACATGATTTTTCCCCTTTATTTTGTTAGTGAGATATAGTCCATTGATTATTCCCCATTTTTCCTTATTTTGTAAAATAAGATAGCATATCCTACCATCTTATGCATTGTTAAGTGTACAGCCAGTGGTATTAAATACAATCATAATGTTGTGCACCCATCACCATCATCAGTTTCCATAACTATTTTCATCTAATAAAATTGAAACTCTGTTCTCATTAAATATTAGCTCCCACTACCCTCCTTCATCCAAGTCCTTGGCAACCATCAGTCTTTCTGTCTCTATTATTTCGCAGAAGTGGAATCACATAGCATTTGTCTTTTTGTAACCGGTTTTTATCATTTAGCATAATGTCCTCAAGTTTCATTCATGTTATAGCCTATTTCAGATTTCCTACTTTTTAAGGCTAAGTAGTATGTTCATTGTATAAATATGGATATACTACATTTTGTTTAGCCATTCATCCGTTGATGGATACTTGTATTTCTTCCATAATTTGACTATTGTGAATAATGCTGCAGTGAACATGGATATATAAGGGAGGACCCCCAAAACCCAGAATTTATTTACAGAAAAAAAGTTTATTTATTCTTACATGGTTAAATTTCAGTCACTTTCAAAGTACTCTCCATTTGATGCAATACAGTTATCCAGTGATGCAATACACTTCTCAAAACAGTTTTTTTTACCTTGTCAATTTTTTGATGCCATTTAATGCCACTGCCGTTTTTGTTTCAGCTCTTCCACATCAGCAAAACATTTCCCTTTGAGGATTTTTTCATCTGGAGGAGAAAAAACGTTGCTTGGGGCGAGATCTGGTGAATAAGGAGGGTGGGGCAAGGGGGTCATGCCGTTTTGGGTCAACAAGTGCTGAATTCTCAGCGCGGTGAGGGCAGGTGCCCTCGTAAACCACCCGTGATGAAATGGGCAAATGCATTTGAAGAATCTCAACAACGAATTGCTAAAGGTGAGCACAGCCTCTCACAACACTAGCCGATACACAAATACTGATGAGTTCCCAGAATACTCACCTAGCAGTGGAAGCCTGTACTACAAGGGGCTTACCCTCAAATTGGCTCTGCATTCCTGGAAAAACCACAACTTATTACTGTAGTTTTTTAATGCTGAATTTTGTTTGTCAATATTGTTTAGAATGTTTGTGTGTATGTTTACAAGCAATATTAGCCTATAATTTTCTTTTCATGGAATTCATTTGTCAGTTGTTAGATACCAAGGTAAGGGTGGTTACATAAAATGAATTTTGTATTCTTTTTGTTGTTGTTGTTTTTGTTTTGCTCGTTCTTTAATCTTCTGGTTATAATTCCTTTAAATCTTTGATAAAAATTTCTTATAAAATTACGTGGCCTTGGGATTCTCCTGGTAGTAATACCTTTCATTATAGAGTCAATGTCTTCCATAGTGATATAATTATGCAGGTTTTACATGTATTATTGTCTCCATTTTGGAAGTTTGTGCTTTCTAAGAATTTATTCTCTTTACATGAGTTTTTACCAACGTTTTACCATAGAATTGCTATCAATATATTTTCTTTGTTAAATCTGTGCAGCATCCATGGTGATGCGTGTGTGTGTGTGTGTGTGTGTGTGTGTGTGTGTGTGTGTGTATAACTATGTGTTATTTTTGCCTTCTTTCTGCTTGCTGTACTTCTCCTCCTGTTTGTCCTCCTCCTCCTCTTCCTTCTTCTCCTCCTCCACTTCTTCATTCACTCTCCCTTTCTCCCTTTCTCTCTCTCTCTGTTCAGGTGTTTATTACATTTTTCAATTTTTTTTTGTATAAAACAAGCATTTTGTAATTGTTTATTTTTCCTATAGTATATAAATCTGTGGATTAGTTTATCAATTTCATCTCTTGCCATTGTTAATTCTTTCTTTAATTTTCATGGTTTTGATGTGAGATTTTTACTGCAAATTTTATAGTTGAATCTGTTTTCTTATTGGCCCTGAGAAGAAATATGCTTATCTAAATAGAGGAGAAATGTTTATTTTACAATTGAACTCTCTCTCTCTCTCTCTCTCTATATATATATATATATA
>CAUYQG010254472.1:0-12580 GCA_963574415.1 Tarsius wallacei
TCCTAGTATTTTTTTTTTTTTGAGTTGGAGTCTCACTCTGTCTCCCAGACTGGAGCGCAGTGGCCGCTCCCGGCCACCGCAGCCTCGACTTGCTGGGCTCCGGCGATCCTTCTGCCTCAGCCTTCCAAGTAGCTGGAACTATAGGTGCACGCTACCACACCTGGCTAATTTTTTGAGTTATTGTAGGGATGAGGTCTCACCAAGTTGCCCAGGCGGGTCTCGAACCTGCGGGCTCAGGCAATCCACTCACCTCAGCCTTCCAAGGCGTGGGATTATAGACTGAGCCACCGAGCCCGGCTCCTAGTATTTTTAAAAAGATAACTTAGATATAGATTGGAAAAAGATAATGACTTGATGAGAACTTTCTGGAAATTTGAGATGGGATTATCCAGATGGAATAGGCCCAGATATAATTTACTTGATAAGATCCTGAGAGTTGAGACCATATTTACCTGATGGAAGGAGAAATTGGGAGGTATGTACCGTTGCCAAGTAAGGATTAATTATAAGTGTGAGAGCTGAGCCAAATAAAAGAGTGAAAGTTGCATGATAACCTTGAAAATCAGCATGAGCAGAGCTGGGAAGGTGACAAGAGTTCTACATAGGAGTATAAAGGAAGAGATTTTTAAACAATTAATAAGGTTTTATATGGTGGTATACAAATTAATTTAAATTATTTTGATTTTTAATTCAAAGGTTCTTTTTGGACATAAAACAGCATGATTTCTATCCCGAATGATGTCTAATAAGACATTTATTTATTTATTTAACAAGACTGTACTGGTGCCCTGACCACTGATGTTTAATTAAAGCTGATTGCTTATTATGCCAATTTCATACCTTGAAAGTTTCCAAGGGCGTGCTCACACCTTTTGAAATGTACTTTCACTTTGAGAGAGAGAATAATTATTCACTGACAGACTGAAAAGAAACTGAAGTGATAAAACAAAAATATTTCTCTGCTTTCAGAAGAAATGGGAGATCTTTGGCACTGAAAGTTTATTATTAGGGTCTAAGGTACCCCATATACAGTGTGATAGGAAGCATTATAAAACTATTTCGTATGACATTGATTGATTGCTAAGAGGAGAACTTGCCTTGGCTAGTCACATGGCTACAAGTATGATATTTACAATAATGAACAACTGGTGCAATGTGCTTACTGACCAAGCAAACTGAAAATAAGCTCCCCAGGGCTGGACCAATAAATGTTAGAGAGTGTGGTCTGGACCAAACATAGGTTCCATCCTAGATTAGTGAATAAAAATGTTGGTTTTCTATCAGCTTAAAAGGTGAATATACTGAGCATCATGCCTATGATTAGGCAATACTATGTTGACTTGTTTATCAGTGAATCAAACTTATTTTCAATATGTAATGATTTCTGGGATAATTGCTACGAGATAACAGTGCCTAGAACAGAGCCTGCTTAATATCTTACTGTTCTTTATGCAGTAAACGAGGGTGTTGGCAAAATGACTACTCTGCTTTACCGATTAAGTGCAAACATTGAAATATTTTTGCAAAAATTTAAAACATGTAACAAGTGAAAATAAAAATCTACCATCAAGCTTCATTACCTGTGTGGTTGAGTTTTGCTGTCTCAGATCTTGTTCACTCTGGTTACTCTGGGGGATCAAAAGACAGACAAAGACAGCTTCCAACCCAGGTTGACTGCTGAGGGGACAACTCAAGGGGCATGCACTGGTGACCTTACTCGACTAAGAATACACATTTCTCATTATAAATGTAGGGATACAAATTTTATTTATGTTGTAAACCATAGTATGTAGAACTCTTTCACGTGAGCTAGTTCAAATGTCACCTTTGTGAATGCTTTATTTATGTATTTTTCTTTCTTTTGGGTTACTCCAATAATTTATCTATGCTAATATCATGTTTATTCCATTTACTATATTCTTTGTCTTGTCTTTCACTGGACTGTGATAAAAGAGTTCAGGACATCTGTTATTGATATTTTTATCTCCATATCCCATTTGGTGCTTAGTACAGTAGGTACCTTAGAAATTTAGATTTTTTTTGAACAAAGAACATAAATTTGGCAATAGATAGAACCATTTTTCACAGGCTCACTTAAGCATTAATGAAACTTTGCATTTCTGAGTCTTATTGTATGTAATGATTTCTAGGTAGGTATCAAAATATAACTCTGTCATGTTCTAAGGACAATTCTGTCACATTTTAAATTATTGATTTCCTTAATTTGTGCTCATTGATAAGTTTCTGAACTATGTTTTACTTTCTGTTTGTTGTTTTTTATTTTTCACCAGGTTTTTCTTTTTTTGTTAAGAATATAATCCAATTAGCTCTTGTTTATTTCTGAATATAGAGAAATATGTGAGGGTTATATTATAGGTTTGTTGGAAATTTTAATTAAAGTTAGATTTATACATACATAAATGTACATAAACGCAAATACTTCAAGTGGCAAGGGAATAGCATCACTCTGTTATTAAGAAAGATGAGATAAATTTATATTTTAAGATTCCCATGATGTTTGTCACTGTAGTTAGCAAGGTCAGGAAGGGAAATGACAATTGGTAAAAGATCAGATGAAAGGTTTTGACATTGTTTTTAAGTTCAAAGTGTCAAAGAGTTGAATACATTTATGAAAACATTAAAAACTGCCAGTTAAATGCCCATGGAAAGATCAGTTTCAGCAAAAATCAGATCTATGTCTTCCACTGATTAGGAAAATGGATTGGTGAAGTGAATGGACACTTTGGGTAGAAATGGCATTTTAGAGACTGTAGTTTCTAATACCCAAGTTGAGTACAAACCTTGATTTTGAAGCAGAGGAACAGAAAAGGGATGTGTCTCAGATATGGGAAGACTTTGGACTTCATTACCTCATTAATTTGTCTGCAAGTCATCATAGGGAAGGTGTTGGATCCACAGTGTATTAAGTGCTGTATCAGTCAACAGCCACAACTCTGGCAAGTGATATACAATGACAAAGGAAAAAACTCTGAAAGTTAAAATGCAGTTAAAGTTCATGGGAGGCCATTGTTTTATACTAGCCTGCTTCCTTAAGCCCCAGCAGACCAAATCAAATTGCAGTCACTAGTGCTAAGTAAAGCAGGTAGATCCCCAGACATACCAATTTTTCCTGAAAACAGGAGACTCACAGCAACCAGTCAGAAATATCCCAGTCTACCTGAATCAGTGTTAGTAGGGAAATCCTCTCTACTAGCCCCTTACAAGAAAAGTGACCTGTAGTAAGTTGATATTAACCAAACAGCTTAAAAAAAATTATTGTTCTGCTTCTTTGTTCCTGTCTTACAAAAACCAACCATTCTGTTATGGCCAGTGGAACACTCATTCTGTTTTATAGAATGAAATGTTGCCAGATTCTAGGATTGCTAAATAAAACCAATTCGATTTTTAAACTAAATTTCTTGTAATTTGTCTTTTGACAATGCAGACTGTGCTCTTTTCCCATCCTCTATGGGAAATCTTCTGGATAGGCATGGTGCTTGCTCTTTAGAGGGACCTGTGTCCCATTGGCTGCTGGCACTTGTTATGAGCTGATTTAGGTTAGCTGAGCAGACCTGAAAATCTCAATAGCTAAGCTCCTCATTACTGTGTCTGAGGCTTTTCATTTTGTGAGACGGATACAGTAAGCAGGAAGAATAAAACATTGCTCGGGTAAGATTTTTACTCAGAAGCTTTTTCAAAGGAGGCCATAAATTATAATGCAAAAGTGTATTGTACACATTGCCTGGTGATCTCGTTCTGAAAGCAAAGCTTTTCTTTGATAGCTAGAGAGTAACTAATTCTAAAGATCAAAATACTTGTTATCATAATAAGAAACCCAAATCTATGCCTGTGTATGTATTATTTTCCCAAATGTTCAGTTATATTTTATTCTCTGTCAACTCACTGTTCAAAAACTAAAATGAACCATGGGATCAGGGCATAGGGATATCATTACATTCTATTCTGGGTAACCAGGTGGTTTGCCTTCAGGGCCTCCAAACTTTTCCTTCGCTGCCCTGCTATCTCTTTTGAGGTAGCTCTTCTGGTCCCTCTTTCTGTCTCTAGTTCCTGGAGTTTCTGGCAATATGACAAGATAAACAGTTGACTACAGCAGGGGTTAGCAAACTAAGGCCTGCAGGCCAAATCTAGCTCCTGGCCTCTTTTTGTACTGCCTGCAAAAAAAAGAACAGTTTTCACACTTTGAAAGGATTGAGAAAACAAACAAAAAACCAAAAAAACAAAGGACGGTATGCAACAGACACCATAGGTGGCCAGAAATGCCAAAAATACACACTATCTGGCCTCTGACAGAAAGTTTGTCACCTCCTCCATGACAGAATAGAGTTCACATGCCTTGGCTTGTCATCTTTCTTGCACAGGCTTTCCTCCCCTCCTCCCATGCACAACTTGACTCCTGTGCCTGCATCAAACATCCTTCAGCTCCTGCAAGGCTGCCTTCCCACCACCCCATGCCTCTGTTTCTTTGTACATCTCTCATTCTGGAAACTTCTCCATTCCACCCTGCATCTTTTGTGATATGTACCTGTTGTGCGACTCATGTATTTTATCTTCATGTCTCTGAAAATGGCAGTGTACACAATACGGGTATGTAACACACATTATCTAATAAGTAAATCAATCTTATCAAATGAATAATATCCAGCCAGAGAGAAAATTATAGATACTAGACTGAAAGCCTGTGAAAATCTGTGGTTTCTGTTGTTATAGGTCCTGTTGCTGCTGCTGACAGCTCTCTTCTCTTGCCTAGGTTATTTACTATCAGCATAAATAATGCAGTGTTCATTTTTTGATCTTTCTTTTCTCATTTGGTTTTATTGACGTATATGCACAGAAAAAGTAAAGCCCGGAATCTCAAAGATTAGTAGCCCAGTCTTCTAAGCAACGGTGGGGAAGGAAGATAACATTTCAGGAGAGAAAAAAGCAACTTGTAACAGCAAGTGATTTTGCAAAGAAGATGCGTGTATCAGATAATGTATTTGTTATGGAAAAGAGTTAAGACTGTTACCCACAATTGGCCAGTTAAAGCTCTAGGCTATACTGAGAAAACTATTGTGGTCACCCTTGTAGTACATACAAGGATATAGGGAACTTAATACATTTAGGTAGAAATATGAATAATAGAAAGTTTTTTTTTTAATCAAAAGAAAGAAAGTGAAAATGAATTTGTTTGGCAGCATACAAGCTTTGGGATTAGAGGTTGAAATGAAACTAAGATAATTGCCGTGTGTGTTTGGTTACAATAAAGATGCAGTAATTTAGAACAAATGCCAAAAATAATGATATAATATAGTGAAATCAGGAAAGAGAGGCTAAATATCAACAGGAGAAACAAAAGGGAGTAGGGAATGAAGTAAACCTGGTACCACGAGGTAGAAAACACAAAAATTCTTAGATGATCATTTAGAAATCAAGAAATAAAGAAGCAGGCAAGTGATTCTTTCCCATCTTTAAATCTTATGTTTGGAACAGTCTTGTAATTTTAAGCTGCTTAAATGCAGTTCACGTTCATTGCCCACTGCTTTTCTCTGACCTTTAAGGAATCTATGATGAAAACTTCCTCCATATTTATCCATTTTAGAGCTGCTCAGCAGAGCTGTTCTTTCGTCAATATAATGCCTTCATTTCTTATTCTGACATGCCAGAATTTCTTCTGCCACACCTTTTCCCCTAGAAAAACAGTTTTCAAACTTTGGTATCAAATTCTTTCCTTCTGTGGACAAATAAAAAAAAGCAAAGTGTCAGATTCCATTCACCTTAGCCTCTTGAAAATCCAGCTATCTCATTTACCTAGTTATCATCCTTGAAGAAGCAGTAGCCAGTATTTTTAACTTAAGACTCACCTTTCATGATTATTTAAGGAATATCAAAATAGATGTCATGCTGTCCTTTTGGGATGTGAGGTCAACAAGCTGTGTGGCTGGCACCAACCTAACATGGTATATTTTATTTTATTTACCTGACTTGGGAAACTACTGTTATCATTTAAAGAGTGAGAAAGAAGCCTTAATAAGAGTTTGTGAAACCAATTTTACTTAATATTTTGATTGATACATTCACCAAATTAATATTATTCAATTGAAAAGGAAAACATGTCTGGTTTTTCATTTTATTTTACATCCAGTGAGCCTTTACTGGATGTTAATTGTATTTATTTTTGCTCTAAGTAAATTTAGGTATTTTCTTCTGAACCTTTGGACATTGCATTTAAATGTGATTCTGAAGTTCCTAGTGGAACTTGGGAAAGAAGCTTCCAAACATCATCAATCAAATCTGTCAATACACCGTTCGACAACTGTTGTTCACAGTATCATTTATACTTGGTGGACCAGGAGTTCCTCTTTCGTCTACATTTTACCTTTCCGAGGTATGTAGGTAAAGCAGTCAGCAAGCTCATCAGCACTCCTGTGGTCTGATGTAGATCACTGCTCCTTTCTGCCCTGGTCACACTTTTAGCCAGTTAGCCAAGAGTGTCCTCTTGACGTGGGTAAACAGGTTTGGGTAGTAGCTTTTGCATGGCCTTGACACTAATAGTTGAGCTTGGAACAGCAGATTCTCTCCCAGGATTTTGCATTAGGAAACATGAGTGATCCTAACAGTTGAACATGGAGGATAAGATGAAAAGGACTGAGGTCATGAGGATTTGCAGAAAAAAAGAGAATCTAGCACATTTTCCCAGAGATGGAATAGGAGACCATGTGACCACTGGGCATGGCTCCATGATTGACTAAGATCCAATTTCAGCTTATACAAGGGAGAAGATTCAAAAAACCCCAGAATTAATTTATTAAGAGTTGTGTAGTTATTCTTACATGTTTAAACTTAAGTCACCTTTAACGTACTCTCTGTTTGATGCAGTATACCTATCAAGATGCTTTTTCCACTGCTCAAGACAGTTTTGAACGCGTCAATTTTGATGCCTTTTAGTGCTTCTGCTGTTTTTTGTTTCACCTCTTCAATATTCAAAATGTTTCCTTTTGAGGACTTTTTTCATACAGTGAAACACAAAAAAGTATCTTGAGGCAAGATCAGGTGAATAGGGAGGGTGGGGCATGTGACCTTTTTTGGTCAAAAACTGCTGAACACTCATAATGTGTGCAGGGAAACGTTTTTGCTGTTGTGGAAGAAACAAAAAAAAATGGCAGAAGCATTAAAAGGCATCAGAATTGATGAGTTTAAAAACTGTCTTGATCAGTGGAAAAAGCATCTCAATAGGTATATTGCATCAAATGGAGAGTACTTTGAAGGTGACTGAAATTTAAACATAAGAATAAATACCCAATATTTTATAAATAAATTACAGGTTTTTTGGATTCCCCTCATACAGCTTTACAACCCTCCTCCCCTACCCCCAATTTTTTTTTTCACCTGAGGTGACCTGAGTTCTTTACAGTCAAAATAATTGACCAGAAACAAATAAAATTCTTGTCATTTAGGCCTTCCTCCCTGAGCAGTATATCAATGTGTTCCATCTTGTGATGCTGCTGTGGGCTTGTGAAGTGTGCATGCAGTCAGGGTGTGCTGTGAACAAGGATCTGACAGGAGGCCATTATCCATTCAAGGAATGTCACGCTCTCTCTGCTTTCCCTTGGACAGCTATTCCCCAAAGAATTGTAGCACTGTCAAAATTTAAACATTGCCCAGCTCTCTTTAAATGCGCTTATGTGAGAAACATGCAGTCTCTTTGCACTTAATAGGTGCTCTAGCTATTTGGGGAATTGAATTGAATTGCACGTGTACTGCATGCTTGGTTTCCTGATGTGAGGAAAACCGTACAAGTTAAGCTGGCTTTTAGGATGTTGAGGGGCAAAGGTTCTACTCTGTCCCCATCTTTACCTCTAGCCTCCATGCTTGCACCTTGCTTGCTAGAAAGATACAAGCACATATAGCTCAAGATACCTGGATTTGTTTGGGGGAAGGTGTTCTCTTCTCTGAGGGCTCTAGGGTGTGGACTTACTAACTCTTTCCTGTCTCCTGTTAGTCCCTGGCCTTTTACCAGGATTGGTGTGCTATAGGGCTTGGACAGGGAATATTTATAATATGCCGTTGCTTCTAGGCACCGGGAAGACAGTACTACACATGAAGAGTAAGTCAGGTATCAATTATACATAGTTGACCCTCTGGGTTCTGCATTCACAGTCAACCAACTGCAGATTGAAAAGATTCAAAAAGTAAAATAAAAAGTAACAATATAGCAATAAAAATAATACAAATAAAAATGCAGCACGACAACTATTTGCAAGCATTTACATTGTTTTAGGTGACATAAGTAATCTGGAGATGGTTTGAAGTATACAGGAGGATTTATCGCTGGTCATATGCAAGTATTGCACTGTTTTATTTAAGAGACTTGAACATCCTTGGATTTCAGTGTCTGAGGGTGGGTATTGGAACCAATACCCTGGGGATGCCAAGGAATGACTGTATGAGCATTTTTATTAAATTTACAACTTTGTTAAAACTTGTGAGTTTCATTTTTCTTACTTAGAAGGGTCCCATTCTCGAGGTACATTTATTTCATGAAGAGAAGCACCTGGTGAATATGCAAATAGGGATATAAATTATTCCCTTACATAGATACTGTGCTTTATTTTATTTAATCCTTATAAGAATACTACCAGGTAGATAGTCTTACCAGGTAGATATTTTACAAAGGAAGAAATTGAGGTTTAGAGTCATTAATGGATATTGCCCAAGGTCTGCTAAGAGACAGATTTGAACCCATATCCGATTTATGTCAAGACCTGTAATCATTCCACCTTGCCGTAAAGATATTGGAATACAAATGAATAATCTCAGCATAGTTAAAGCGCCTTTAAAACTTCCATTCAGTTTCTTTCACTTTTTTTTGGTAAAATTGATATAAACTTAAAAACTCATCTTCACCAACATTTCATCTCTTTAAAAAAAAAACCCAAAACTCCTTCTCTACTTGGATACATTGGCTGTGAGCAACAGCAAGCTTCTAAGGGCATAACTCAGTGTTCCTCATCAGGTGGTAGAAAGGATTTTTATGTTGCCTTGGTTCAAAGTTATTGCATATCTATCTATTATCTGAGCAATTAATCAGAGACTCAGGTAATCAAAGCAGCAGCCAGAATTCCCATGTTGGACTTTCTTGTTGCATTTGCCAATTCTCAGCACTTTAAGTGATTTCTTACCCAAGCAGTCTAAAACCACATGAATCACATGGCTAAGTATCAGTGATGCTAGGGATGATTTACCCATCCCAGAGAATACATTTCAGATGACTTTGCAGGAAATCTAAAGAAAAATGATTACAGTAAAGATATTTTTAAACCAAAACATATTCAATAGTTTATATCCCTAGAATGGCACTGTTGGACCCTACACTTATAGCTTTAAAATTATGGTTTTCAAAAGCAATTGGTATAATATCCAATTAATTTAACAAAAGAAGAAGTGCCTGTGAAAACAACCTTATTTAAAAATGTGCATTTTACTTGGCTCAGAATCAGCATAATGACCATTTTCCTAAGCTGGCTGTGATTGACTGGTAGGAAAAAATGACAAACCTATTGCTTCTAGGAAATGAGATTAAAACAACAACAATAAAAAAACCCCCCAAAACAAAAAAAAAACCCAGAACTGTCTTTGACCAAACTGTTGAACAGCAAGTTTATTTTGAATGTCAACTATTTTGGAGGCTTCAAAATGATGACAACATTAACCAGTAATTAAAAATTCAATTATTATTTATTTGCCTAAAGCATTTATCAGGAACAAATTTACCATGGTTTAAGGAACTTGAATTTTGGAAACTGAGTGCAGAGCTTGAAGGACTATAGTAAGGTGTCCTCTCATAGGTACACTGTGTTAGACCAGCACAACGTTTTAAAATTAAAACTCATCAGGAGAACTTCACATCAAAATCAGGGTTTTAGCTTTTCTTGAAATAGCAAAATAAGACAAAACAACAGAAGATGTAGCACCACAGGACCTATTGTCCCTTTCCGTTGAGGTGAGTGCTTTCTAGTGCTCCATATTCCCTTCCTCTTAAATGATGTGTATGCACGCTCCACAGCTAACTCGTCTCTTTAAACATTACCTGATTAGCCCTGTAGGCATTTGAGTTTCAACTCATATTTAAGTCCAGCTTGCTGCTAGTTCCCAGAACACATGGCTGTATATGACTTCTGTTTTTTGAGACATTTTATCAGTTTTCGTCAGATTATTATTAATATTATTATAATTTGGTTCTATTATTCATGTCTCAGAGACTTTTGGAAATCATACAAACCTTAAAAAGTCAGAACCAGGATATGAAGAAAACATGAAATATAAAAGTGATGTTACAATTATGAAATTTAGGAACATTATCTGTTGTGAGAGATTTATATGTTGATACAGGTTTGGAACCTATTAGGAGAATTCAAAACAACTCAGTTATACAAAGCAATGAACTACTATCAGGTTGGGAATAAAATAGGTAATTCTATGCTAGAGCTTTGCCTTTCTCATTCTCTCACTGCCCCCTCACACCAAAAAAAACTAAATAATGTTAAAACAAGGCATAATAAGGAGATGCTAAATAAAAGTGCATCCCACCATATTTAGCATGTCAGAACTGGACACAGGCAAGGACAGGATTTTCAGGTTTAGCAAATAAAATTACAGGATGCCTAGTTAAATTTATATTTCAGGTAAATAACAAATATAGGTTGAGCATCCCTAATCCAAAATGCTCCAAAATCTGAAACTTTTTGAATGCTACCATAATGCCACAGATGGAAAATTTCACACCTGACCTCATGTGAGTCAAAATGCAGCCAAAACTTGTTTTATGCTCAGAATTATTTAAAATATTATATAAAATTACCTTCAGGCTATATGAATAAGGTATGTATGAAACGTAAGTGAATTTCATGTTTAGACTTGGGTCTCCCACGATATCTCATTAAGTATATGCAAATACTACAAAATCCCAAAAAGTCTGAAACCCAAAACACTTCTGGTCCTGAGCACTTCGGATCAGGGATACTCAATTTGTACTTTTCTTATATAAGTATATTCCATGTAATATTTAGAGTTATACGAAAATCTGAAATTCAGATTTTACTGGATCTCCAAGAATAGGGGGAAGATGCTGCCTCAAAGTCTTGGTTATTTACCATAATCAAGGCTTTGTTTGGTTCCAACCTGAGAACCTGAAATCAGCTAGGCCTGGTTGAGAAGGCATTTTCGGATGCTCCAAAGAGCAGGCAATCAGACAAGGTTCAGGCAGGTAGGCAATAAGTTGGGAAGTTTTCAGGTTTAAAGACATGTGTTTTAAAGCCCTACCCGGGATGCCGGGCTCGTTGGTTTAGCTTGTAATCCCGGCACTTTGGGAGGCGGAGGCGAGTAGATTGCTTGAGCTCGCAGGTTCGAGACCAGCCCCGGTAACTTGGTGAGACCTCATCTCTACAATAAATAAAAAATTAGCCGGGTGTGGTAGTGTGGGCCTGTCTTTCCAGCTACTTGGAAGGCTGAGGCAGAAGGATTGCCATAGTCCAGCAGGTCGACACTGGGATGGCTGTGAGCATGCCACTGCACTCCAGCCTGGGTGACAGAGTAAGAGAACAACAAAAACAACAAAAATGTCCTACCTGAAAGGATAATAATAATAATGATAATGGTATCTAACACCTGAACTTCATTTACGTGTTTAATCTTAATACAACTCTGTGAGATAGGTACTATTATTATCTCCTTTTATATACAAAGGGACTGGAGTACCAAAAAGTAAATTAATTTGTCCCAGTGACAATTAATTGGCAGAGATTAGGTTTGTATTTCATTACTAACTCACAGAGTAAGTGACAGAGTATTGGGCAAATCATGGCAATAATATATGGACTGCTAAGTATTTTGTAAATAGGTCTTGTAATTTTTACAATAACTCCATGAGGTACACATTATTGTCAAAGATTTTAAAAAGTCTACATGTTTTTAGAGGTAGAAATTGTTAGGAGCAATTTTAATAATATAAACTTCTTACAAATCATTGTAGTGGAGAGACGCTCAGAGTGTATTATTTTCAAACAGCAAGAATGACACCAAGATTTACACTATTAGAGAAAAGAAGACAGAGAGAGGCAGAAAAAGTAGAAAAACCAACCAACCAACCAGAACACATTTATTTATATTTTAAATGATTTGCAGCAGGTGCAATTTATAATCTATCAATATTTCCAACACCAATCATGTCTTATGACTTGATGTCTTACAACGCTCAGAGTCCTGTAACACAGTTTATGTATATTTATTTATATATGTGTAAGCACATATATAAACTAAAAAATAAATATAAACTTCATCACATGTGAGTTGGTGTATATACGAGTACAACCCCCTTTTTTATTTTAAAAATTTTTTTATTTTTTTATTTTATTTTTTTTATTTTTTTTGAGTTGGAGTCTCACTCTGTCGCCCAGACTGGAGTTCAGTGGCCGCTCCCGGCCACCGCAGCCTCGACCTGCTGGGCTCCGGCGATCCTTCCGCCTCAGCCTTCCGAGTAGCCGGAATTACAGGCGCGCGCTACCACGCCCGGCTAATTTTTTTG
>CAUYQG010254478.1:0-13740 GCA_963574415.1 Tarsius wallacei
AGCAGGCGCAGGTTCACCTTGTCGGCTGTGATATCACCAGTCCCAGCATAGCCTCCACCCAGGGTCATGCTGGTGCCCAGCCGCTGCTACTGCCCACCCGGGAGAAGCTCGAGGAGTTGACACAGGCGCCCGGCCCGCATGTGTAGGAGTGGCTGCTGAAAGCCTGGGGGCCAGAGGTGGACATCTTGTAGGACTTCTGGGTCACCCTGAGAGACATGGCAGAGGCTGGAGTGGAGGCTGTAGAGGCAGGTGGGCAAATCAGGCAGATAGTCGAGAAGGACCCCACAAAATCTTTTAGCATCATGTGTTTTTTAGCATTTATTTTCTTTGCGATCCCATATGCAGTTCTATTTTTGAGCTTCACAGTAACGCCTTGTCCATGACATTGCTTTTTGGCAATGCATACATTTGTGAGCAGCTGTTTTCAGTTATGAACCATGCAAAGAACAAAATACGAACAAACATTTCTGACAAGCACCTTGAGAATGCACTAAGAATGGTGACCACTTCCATTGAACCAGACATTGAAAGATTAGTTTTACAAAAACAAGGTCAAATTTCCCATGAGTTTCATATTGTTCTCATTTTTCTAAACATTATAATAAATATAACAAATAAGAGTTGGAGTACATGGGAGGCTGGTTGGAAAAGGGCCAATGCTCAGTGTATATAAGTAAAAAGAGAAGTCTAATAACTTATATACACTAACTATATTATATAATTTATATATGGCCCAAGACAATTCCTCTTTACTCAGTGTGGCCCAGGGAAGTCAAAAGGTTGGACGCCCCAGTCTAGACCTTCCTGGAACTCCCAAGTGTTTACCTGGCTAATTTCTATACATCCCTCAGGTGTCTGTCATTTCCTCTGAAAAGCCTCCTTGAATACCTAAACTAGGTTATGTATCTCTCTCCCCATTCCATCCCCTGGTCCGTTCTACCTATAGATTTAATTACTCGATAAACTGGCTGTTGTTACTCCTAGAATGTGAGCCGTGGAACCATGTGTATTTTGTTCCTGCCTCCATTTCTAGACTGTATAGAACAATGCTTCATAAATACTTGTAGACTCAAGAATGAATGATGCTCATTTCTGTTTCGATGTCTGGGAGGTGGAAGGCCTAGCAAACTTACCTTAAGTGTGTGGTACATGTGGGTTATATTCAAGTAGTATTTGTTGAATAAGTGAATGAATGAATGATCACCTCTGTTCAAGCTCATCTTACTATACTTAAAAAAAAAATTATATTTGTTCCTGTGATCTACCTGCTATGAAAACCGACCAGCTGTAGAGTGGCAGGAGGGCCAACATTTTAAGAAAATTCTTTTTTTTTTTTGAGTTGGAGTCTCACTCTGTTGCCCAGGCTGGAGTGCAGTGGCATGTTCATGGTCACCCCAGCATCAAGGTGTTAGGCTCTGGCCATCCTTCCGCCTCAGCCTTCCAAGTAGCTGGAACTACAGGCAACTGCTACCATACCCGGCCAACTTTTTAATTTATTGTAGAGACGAGGTCTTGTCTATTTGTCTGGGCTGGTCTCAAACCTGTGGGCTCAGGCAATCTACTCACCTTGGCCTCTCAAAGTGCTGGGATTACAGGCTGAGCCACTGAGCCCGGCCAAGACAATTCTTAGTGGTAAAACTGAAAATCCCGAGTTGGAGAATTCTCGCTGCTAAGTGCCAGAGGGTGGCTGCTAAGTGCCTGGGGGAGGCTCTCCCGCTCATGCTGTGTCCATTTGTCCTGGTCAGAGCCCGGCCACCCAGTGGCTCCGCCGCCCTGATGGATCCACTGAATCTGTCCTGGTACGATGATGACCTGGAGAGGCAGAACTGGAGCCGGCCCTTCAACGGGTCAGAGGGGAAGGCGGACAGGCCCCACTACAACTACTATGCCACACTGCTCACCCTACTCATCGTCATCATCGTCTTTGGCAACGTGCTGGTGTGCATGGCCGTGTCCCGCGAGAAGGCGCTGCAGACCACCACCAACTACCTGATTGTCAGCCTCGCGGTGGCCGACCTCCTCGTAGCCACGCTGGTCATGCCCTGGGTTGTGTACCTGGAGGTAGGTGTGGCTTCAGCCTCGGCCTTGGCCTCGCATTGGCGCCTTCTCTGGGGGACCCTGCCCTAGACTCTGGTTCCCCACTGATTCCACCTACAAGCTGCCTGGTGCGTCCCCAGGGGGTTTCTTCCCTGCCCTAGGCTTACTTTTTCTGCTTATGAAATGGGTAGACCATCTTCTTGAGAATCATAGCTACCATGTATAAAGTGCTTCCTAAGTGTCAGGCCTCACGCTAAGGACTTTATATGCAGCATTTTCCTGTGTTATCCTCTGAGGAGCTCAGAGGCTACCATTTGCATCACTGTTTTGCAGATGATAAGCCAGGTGGCCAGGGAGGTTAGGTGACTCCTCCAGCATCACACAGCTGGCAGGTCCAGGCTGGAACGCTGTCTAGCCTCCGAGTTGGTACATTAGGTCATAGAGGAAATGGGGGTAATGGGTGAGGCTCTCCAAAGAGGGGCACATTCGTGCTCCAGGCCTGGACCCTTTATTCCTCTCTCCCCACTTCGGAGACAGGGCTGGTGCTCTGTGCTCTCCTCATCACCCCAGCCCCCACCCCCAGGAAGCCCATGTCCAGGACCTCTGGGTAGGGCTGCCCTGGACCGTGCTAAGCCCCTTCCTTAGGAAGAGCCGCATGGCTACCCACTCTTCCGTCCAAGACAGCACCCTCTGCACCTTGGAATGGGGTGTAGTCGGCCCCTGCTAAGGTACAGACACCGTGCCTGGTGCCATGTCGATGCAGATCCTGACCCCGCGAATACTCTCTGTAATCCTGGGAGTCCGTACTGCTTTTCTCACGGTACAAAATAGAAAAGAGAGGCTTTGGGGAAGAATCGCCTTTCTTTACCCAGGTCACACAACGCAGGGAGAAACTGCTGATGGGGAAATCCTGAAACGGGGATCTTCCTCTGGGTGGACAAATGCTTCGGAGCTGGCAGGCAGAAGTGAAAGGGTCTAGGGGATATCAGTGGGCACGAGCTGGGTCCTGACACTTTCTCTGCCCGGGATTCTGGGGTGGCTCATCTAGGGCTGAAGCAACCTAGGACTTGGGGTGCATGGGAGGCTGAGCAGGAAAGGGCCAATGCTCAGCTCCCTGAGTTATTACCCTCCTGTCTTGGGCAGGAGAGAAACTGGCTGGGGCCTCGGGGGCCAGGCCTGGCCTTGGAGGGAAGGAATGCCATTGTCCAGAAAATACAAAGCCTTTGTGGGTAGGAGCAGAGGAGACATCTAGAAGAACAGGCTCGCTCGGGTGAGGAGGAGAGGCTGGTGGAAAGGGACACACTTCTCTGTCCCCAGGCCCCCGGGGGGCTTGTGTACTTCCTGCTGTCACCACCACACTGGCCCCCATGGAGCTTTGGTCCATCACCTCTTGGTTTTCTGGATATTAAGGAAGAACCGAAAGGAAACACAATAAATACCAGACAACATAAAACCATGTGGGTGACACAGGCCAGAGGTCCAGTCCCTCCATGGCTCACGTGTTTCTAAACTGTCTACCCTGCATCCAGTCTGTGGCCTCTCCCTAAGGGGCCCTTTCTCAATTCTCTCCTGCTGCCTTCCAAAGGAGGTCCAGAACTCAGACCACCAAGGAAAAGCAGTAGAACTAACAACCTCTCTGTGACTCGGTTTCCTTTTCTCTAAAATGCAGTTATTGATGGTACGTGTATCTCATGACATTGTTTGAGGTTCCAATGAGTTAATACATGAAAAGTGCTTAGAGTGGTGCCTGGCACTTACAAGGCACTAAGTAAATGCTGGCCATGGCAATGATAATGGCGATGAAGATGACCATAGACATCAGCACCGTTCCACATACAGAGGGCTCCTCCCATCCTCTTCACCCTCCCCATGCTGAGACAAAGAGGCACTCTCTTCCCAGAGGAAGGTATATTTTGCCCGGGACTCTGGGCATGGATTCTGTTGACTTCCAGATGCCCTATCCCTATCCAGACACGTGGGTAGGGACAAATCCATACATGGGCTGTTCTGGGTTTCTGGGAATCTGCAATTCCTTCAAACAGAGATTTTTTTGTTTTTTGAGTTGGTGTCTCACTCCATCACCCAGGCTGAAGTGCAGCGGCACATTCATGGCCACCTCAGCGTTGACCTACTGGGCTCCAGCGATCCTTCCGCCTCAGCCTTCCAAATAGCCAGAACTACAGGTGTGCGCTACTACATCCGGCTAATTTTTTTATTTATTGTAGAGATGAGGTCTCACCAAGTTGCCTGGGCTGGTCTCGAACCTGTGGGCTCAGGCAATTCACTCACCTTGGCCTCCCAAAGCGCTGTGATTACAGGCTGAGCCACTGAGCCCGGTTAAACAGAGATTTTTAAACATACTTTTGTTTTGGTTTTTTTTCACATGAAGTTTCCATTTATTCTGGGATGGGTTAGGATGAGCACCTGAGCCTCCAATAAGGGTTGCTGCACTGATGGCCTGCACAGTGCACACCCTGTATGGGGCTCATGCCTAGAGACTGAATCCTGAGGCCAACGCCCCTGCTGTGGAGGGCAGGGACATACAGTGAATCTTCTGGGCAGAAGTGGTCCTGGCGACTGCAGAAGGGCTTGTGGTCAGAGGGGGAGCACTGACTCCCTGCCAGGGGCAGCAGGTCAGATGCTCACTGTTATTTTAAAGGTGAAGCGAATATGTTGAGGGCCAGGGTGCAGAAGGCTACAGTTTGAGCTCTGCCCTGTGAGAACACCTTCTAGAGCTAGGCAGGGAGCCCTGCCAAATGGACATTATCTTAACTGTTTATGGGCCCTAGAGAAAGTCCCTAGTGGAGTCTCATTCTACCCTGCCAACCTGTCAACGCATCCTCACAACCACATACTGCACCCTCTCTAAGAGATGTTCTTGTCCAGAATGTTTCATTTTGTTCCATTTCCAGCAATGCCCGAATGCCCCCAATAGCCTGCCATGCCAGCACCTGTCTGGGTCTGGACTAGATATGCGTTATTTATCCTGCTTAGCATATGAGAACACGCTGGTTTTGGAGTGAGAGGTCCAGGTTCAATTCTCGACTGCCCCCTATTTCCTCTGGATCGCCATGGGAGGAGTTCCTGAGAGATAACAGTGCCAGCCAGGAGCCACCTGTCTGCATGTGGCAATTCCGTGCAGGCCTCACAGCCCTTTGAGGAGATGCTTCCTGTACGCGTTTAATACTAGAAGAGAAGATGAGATTAAGGAGGTGAGCAGAGTTCTCAGAATGACTCGCTCACTCTATCAGCATGTATAGAGCACTTCTCTGTCCTGCTGCCGTCCTGGGGACTACAGGCTAAGGCACTGGCCTGCCATAGACGCAGAGGCTGACAGGGCCATTTCAGTGTAGTCTGCCGGAGGTGACAGTGAAGCAGGCCTCATAGGAGATGTGGGGCACATGGCCCAGCCTGGAGGTGTGAGGGAAGGCTTGCAGGCAGAAGTGACACTTTAGGAAGAAGAGACAGCTGGCTGCAGGTGTTGGGGACAGGCACTCATGTCATTTGCCTCTGAGTTTACTGTCTGCAATCCATAGGTATGAGCATGAAGTGTCTGGGACAGTGCCTGACATATGGTAAGTGCCTGCTGTTACTATAGTCATTACTGGGATTTCGCTGAGCCAGCTCACGGCCCTTCCTGTCGGTCTCAGCTTCATGTGGAAACAGTGTCAATAAAGGATGCTCAGAGGTACAGAGAAAACACTCTGTGTGCAGCCAGCAAACCTGGGGCCAGTCCTTTCTCTGCTACTAATCACCAAGTGATCTTGGACAAGTCTGTTTTCTTCTCTGATCCGCGGTTTGTCCAGCCTTGAAACGGCCACCTCTCCTTTTCAAGTCTTTTGGTTTGCCGACTGCTTTTCACATAATGATCTCCTCTTTTGACAAGCTGGCTGGTCCCTTCCAAGACAGCTTCAGAGAGCACATGGGGTGTGATGCCCGAAGGACTTGCTTTGAGTTCCAGCCCAGCTGCATGTGTGCTGGGCAAACTTGGCCACGCCGCACGGCTTCTCTGAGCGTCAGTTCCCTCGCCTACGCATGGGGACAGGCAATCTCTTCTTGTAAGAGTTTCAGGAGCAGTCAATGAGATCAAGTCCAGTGCCCACAGTAGATGTTCTGTCGACAGTGGCCACAAAGACATATTCTTGAGTCTTTTGAGTCGGCAGCCCCTAACTTCTCTCCAGATCAGTAGCTCCTGGGTCCACAGAAAAAAACCTCTCCCTTCTTCTGGTCTCCAGATAGGCCAGTGTGGGGAGGAGTGTCAGATCTCCCTGAAGGAAGGGACTGTGTCTGAATTGTTCCCAACTGTATCCAGGAGTCTAGGAGAGAGGCTGGCACACAGTAAGTTGCTCAGTAAGTGTTTGCAGGAAAGAAGGACTGCAGGGGCAAGGGAAGGAAAGAGGAAAGATGGAGGGCAGGGTCCTGATATCTCAGACCTAGATGCCCAAGGTCATGAAGGCAGCCCCCAAGCACCAGTCCTAGGAAGCACGTCAGAGTGGGGTGTGAGCCAGACAGGCTTGGGTCCCTGCCCAGTGGTGCCCTAATGGTAGACTCTATTTTCGGCAGGGAAGCCTCTTCCATGCCCTTCCCCTCAACTCCCAACTAAACATGCAGCCATCAGCTACTGCCCACCTGGTCAGCACAGCAGCACAGGAAGCCAGGAGAGGCCCCGGGACAGGCCCCCGAGAAGGCAGAGAGCCCCCAAGGAGGCAGTGCCACACAAGAGGCTTCCTGTGTTCTGGGGAAGGCTGCTGTTTCCTTCACACAAGACGACAGCAGCTGCACTGCCCATTATGGAGCTTAAATGCCACCGTTTGGTTGGATGCCTGGGAGCAGAAGAGAGGGCAGTGATGAGAATGAGCAAGGTTATAATTAGCCCTGCCGCCGAGCTGCACAGTGACATGATGTCTGCCCTGCTCCTGTCACGGGAGGGGCTTTCCTGTTCCCTTCTGCTCCCATTGGCAGAAGCCAGAGGTGTATCTCCCTGTCCTGACTCCGTCCTCAGGGACACGGGCTGCTCCAAACTTCCAGAGTGTGTGTGTGCAGGAATGGGAGGTGTGGGGGTGTGGATGCGTGTCTGGGAGTGTGGGGTGTATGTGTGTGTGTGTGTGTGTGTGTGTGTGTGTGTGTGTGTGTAAGGGGAAGAAAGGAAAGAAGAGAGACAGAATAGAGAGAGGAGTGGATTGCCTGAGCCCGCGGGTTCGAGACCCGCCTGGGCAACTTGGTGAGACCTCATCTCTACAATAAATCAAAAACTAGCTGGGCGTGGTAGAGCGTGCCTGCAGTTCCAGCTACTCGGAAGGCTGAGGCAGAAGGATCCCCGGAGCCCAGCATGTCGAGGCTGCGGTGGCCGGGAGCGGCCACTGCACTCCAGTCTGGGCGACGGAGTGAGACTCCAACTCAAAAAAAAAAAAAAAAAGAATAGAGAGAGGAGAGAGAGGGGAGAGGAGAGAGAGAACAGAGGAGAGAAAGAGAAGGGGGTTGAAAGAGAGAGAGAGAGAAAGAGAGCGAGAGTGAGCAGAACGCTCTTGCCACGAGCCAGCCTCCTCAGTTGCCATCATGCCAAACTCCTTAGCCCCTCCCCAGCCCCTCTGGTGTTCCTACAGCCCAGACTGTCCGTCTCTCATTCTTCAGGTACAGTAAGGAGCAGCAATATCATCCCCGCTTCATAGAGTCATCATCTTCACCATTGTTCTTAACAGGCAATTTGGGGGCCCAACTGCCACGATCCAGGCCAGTCACTGAAGGGCTTGCCTGGCTCACCCAGAACCCGGGCCCCAGCAGGACAAGAAGCTGAACCCAAAGGCCTTGGGCAAGTCGCTGTGCTTTTCTGAGGCTCAGTTTCCTCATTGACACAATGGGTGTTCTAAATTATACCCGGGATTCACCGTGTGGAGTTATGGCTGAATGATAACACAGGGAAGCCCATGCCATGGGAAAGAGAGTTCAGTGTGACTCACGGTTTCCCTAGAAACGCGAGGCCCAGCATGCCATGCAGGGCACGGGAGGAAGCACCAGGCTTGGGTCAGGGAGCAGAAGTGGGAGTGAGGGGAGGGCCCGCAGCCTTATGGGGCTCTCATGGAAGCTGCAAGGCAGAACAAAGTAAACCGTTTAGGAGTGGCTAGTCTGAACCATTCCAGTGGACTTTGGGCTACTTTGGGCAGTTTCTAGTTGTCTGGTACCTGGGACGACTTGGGGCAGGGGGAATATGGGCTCAGTGTATGGGGGTTAGATAAAGGGGGTGCCTGGCTTGCGCTGAAGAGGCATGCTCCCAAGTCAGCCATTTCCTGTCTTTAGGAATTGGCTGGCCCTGGGAGGGGCGGTCTCTCCCCGGGTTTGTAAGGCCCCCAAACACCAGAGTATCAGGAGCACAGAAAATAAGACAATACAGTCCATATAGCTGTCTCTGTGATGAATGGATGCCCAGAATCTCAGAAAACATATGGGACTCACAGGGCAAAGACCTACACATTAAGGTTCTAAGTTGAGGCGCCCAGTGTGTAAGCCAGTGGTCTTTCTTCTAGCACAGTTCTAAGCCCAAAGAGGATGTATGTGCTGGGAAAAGAGAGGCCAGGGGCAAGGGCGTCAGACCCCCATGGACACCACTCCCTTTGCTGCCCCCTTCTCCCCCAGACCCCAGCCAGAGACAAGACTCCCGCAATTGCCCTCTAAGCCCATGGCCCCCCTGGCCCCAGAGGACTAGCTATAGGACTTAGGCTAATCTCCCCCTCCTGCTGTCCATCCATTGTGCTGTGTTGTCTCCAGGTGGTGGGCGAGTGGAAATTCAGCAGGATTCACTGTGACATCTTTGTCACTCTGGACGTCATGATGTGCACAGCAAGCATCTTGAACCTGTGTGCCATCAGCATCGACAGGTGAGCCCAGCCAGGGTGGGAGAGGTGGCCCTGGCTTTTCACCATTCCAGCTGTCCCACCTTGCCTCAGGGTCAGGCTCTGTCTGTAATGCTAAGCGGTTGACTGTGTGAGTGGGGGCTCCATGTGCATGTGTGTGCATGTACATGTGTGTGCATGCATGTGTGTTTGACTAGAAGGGTGCAGATTCCCTAAAGAAAGGCAATCTATGGACAGTGATGCTACCAGGATACCCAGACAGTGACCCAGGTATAAGAGGGAAAGTATGAGTCTGGGCATGGTGGCTCACGCCGGTAATCCCAGCACTTTGGGAGGCTGGGGCAGGGGGTTTTGTTGAGCCCAGGAGTTCAAGACCAGCCTAGGCATCATAGCAAGACCTTATCTCTATAAAACATTAAAAAATTAGCCAGGCATGGAAGTGCATGTCTGCAGTCCCAGCTTACTCAGGAGGCTGAGGCAGAAGGAACACCTGAGTCCAGGAGGTAGAGGCTGCGGTGAGCCATGATCATGCCATTGCACTCTGGCCTAGATGACAGAATGAGTCTCAAAAAATAAAAATAAAAGGAGGGAAAGTATGTAATTCTGATGGAAACCGTAGCTCGATCACTTCCTACTTACACACCTTGGAAAGATTGTGGAAGTTCTCAGAACTCCTGGTTTCATTTTCTAGAAACCAATGATGGTGACACCTTTTCTTGGAAGCTGCAGTGCCTAATTATGCATGTGGCTGAGGGGCCCAGGCTGTGCCCACCTTGCTAAGCTGTATGGTTGGAGCCTTTCACTTTGCACAGACATGCCATTGGGCTCCCAGAGGCCCTGGCCGTGCTCCCCTCATGGCATCCTTGGAAGATGAAATGTCACTGAAGGAGAAGTGCTGGGTGGAGAAATGCGAGGGAGGATTATAAGCACTTGGCATTGTTGTTAATTCCTGCCAAATGAGGCTCAAGCCTTGTTCTGATTGGTCTGGCTACCGGTCCATCAACAAACACTTCCACCTTCTGTGGGCTCAGCACAGGTGCAGTGGCTACAGTTTCAAAGGTGCCAAGACCCAGGCCATGGTCCCTCAGAGAGCCTAAAATCCAAGCGGGGCCATTAGAATGACAGATACGACTCAAGTAGTAGCTGGCCAGTCATGAAGTGTGTGATTAGACTTTGCCAACTGTCCTCGCTGTCTGGGTTTGGGGACAGAAGGGAGGATTGACTCAGTGTATCAGGCAGGCCTCAGGGATGTGGGTCAACTGTCCAGCCCCAAGGAGCAGGAGTGACTCTGGTGTGTGCATGTTGTGGAGTGAGGGGTCCCTGGGCCTGCACCCCAGAATCAGGGTCCCCCACCCCTTGCAGGTACACAGCGGTGGCCATGCCTATGCTGTACAATACGCGCTACAGCTCCAAGCGCCGGGTCACGGTCATGATCGCCATCGTCTGGGTCCTGTCCTTCACCATCTCTTGCCCGCTCCTCTTCGGACTCAACAACACAGGTGAGTCCCACCTTTGCCTTTGAGCTCAGCTGACCCTGGGCCCCTGCTCCTGCACAGGACTCTGAGGGAGCTAAGCCCCTGGCACAGAGATGGGCAGAGGCCTAGTGGGGGCCTATTCTCTGCCCTGAGCCAAGGCCAGGCTGGGTGTCCTGGGCGAAGTCCGACTCTTGATTGTAGTTTGGGTCAGAGAAGAAACAAAGGCCGGGACACAATGGGGCTGGATGAGCAGCAGAGATAATGGCTCAGAAGGATGCCTGGCAATTCTCAACTTGGCTTATTAAATGGAAGCAGGCCAGGCAGCCTCACCAACTGCATGTGTGTGTATGTGTGTGCGTGCACACACACACAGACATGGGGTGAGGGGAGGCCACTGAAGGCGAGCTGACCACGTGCCCCTTTCTGTGGGAGGTAGATTCAGAAGCATCTCAGACATAGGAGACAGAAGCATCTGCCAGCATAGTGCTTCCTTTTGTCAGGGAGACAAGAGCTATTGCAGTTGCATCTCTAGAGACAACACAGGATACAACGAAGCCTGGAAAATGGGTGGTACAAGATCTATGTGTTGCAGGAATTCTGGGAGGTGGGCTAAGCATACCTAGATTAGTCTGAGAAAGCCCTGAGATAGGAAACAGATATCTGGTAGACCTGGAAGGAAGCACAGAAACATATGAAATACATCAGAACACAGGTGAGTTCAGCAGTGAGTTATCTTGTTCCTGAAATTAAAAGGTGGCAGACCTCTCCCCAACATACAGACAATATGAAAATAGTGGCTTACTCTTTTTTTTTTTTTAGTTAGAGTCTCACTTTGTCGCCCAGGCTGGGGTGCGGTGGCACACTCACGGCCACCCCAGCATCGACTCGCTGGGCCCAGGAGATCCTTCCACCTCAGCCTTCCATGTAGCCGGAACTCCAGGCGCACACTACCATGCCCGACTAATTTTTTTATTTACTGTAGAGATGAGGTCTCACTAAGTTGCCCAGGCTGGTCTTGAACCCTGGGGCTCAGGCAGTCCTCTCGCCTTGGCCTCCCAAAGTGCTGGGATTGCAGGCTTGAGCCACAC
The DNA here is from genome assembly GCA_963574415.1 of Tarsius wallacei. Classification (NCBI taxonomy): domain Eukaryota; kingdom Metazoa; phylum Chordata; class Mammalia; order Primates; family Tarsiidae; genus Tarsius; species Tarsius wallacei. Next base: position 11,449 of record CAUYQG010254478.1, read on the forward strand.
TGCTCCCGACTGGCTTATTCTTTTAAAATAATCTTCTTGTGTCATTTCTTCTGAATATTCTAGCTCCACTCCTGTACTCAGAAATGACCCAAACTAATGACCAGATAGTCAGGGAATAGTCACGGGAAAACTTAGAAGCAATCACAGCTTAGCTGTTGCTCACAGTTGTGTTTTGGTGATTCACGCTGCACATTTGTGTGCATCTGACATGGCTGAACACCCTTCGCCACTCAGTCACATTCATATTCTCTGTAAGACTGCTCCCCGTTCTTGCAAAAGAGGTCAGTGGGCGCCCTGGTGCTGTGGCCCAGTGGGCCTGCCGACGCCCCTCCCACCGGGCCTTCCTCCCCGCAGACCAGAACGAGTGCATCATCGCCAACCCGGCCTTCGTGGTCTACTCCTCCATCGTCTCCTTCTACGTGCCCTTCATCGTCACCCTGCTGGTTTACATCAAGATCTACATCGTCCTCCGCAGACGCCGCAAGCGGGTCAACACCAAGCGCAGCAGCCGAGCTTTCCGGGCCAACCTGAGGGCCCCACTCAAGGTCTCAAGACCCCCTCCTCCCCTCCAAGGGTCCCCACCTAACCCTGACCAAAGGGGCTCGACCTGTGCTCAGGTGGGGGCCTGGGACGCTGCCGTGAGGCCGAGGTCCGGGCTGGAAGAACACCAAGGGGCAGGGCAAGGGTGGATGTGGAAGGCGCGGTCCTCAGGCCAGGGTCTGGATCTCCAGGCGGGGGAGGTGGGGCCACGGTGCGCACCAACGGGGAGGAGCCTTTGCTTGGAGGTCTTTCCAGCTGAGTGCAGCGTCGCCTGCTTGGCACCTCCCTGGACTCCTGGCTTCCTCTTTTCCTTGGCCTTTCCTCTCTCCATTCTGGTTTCTCTGTCTCCTCCTCCCTCCCTGTGACTCCTCCACTCTATTGCCTTTATCATCCACACTCTCTGTCTTGCCCCCATGCTCACCTCCTTTGTCCCACCTTCTGTCTTGTGAGTCCTTCCCTCTCCCCAGCCCTGCCCAAGGAAGATACGTGGGCATGGACGGAAGAAGAGCTTTGGGTTAGATGCATCAGGTTCAGATCCTGGCACTGCCACTTTTTTTGCTGAGTGAACTTGAGCACGTTGCTTAACTTCTCCGAGCCTCCGTTTCCTCGTCTGTTAAATGGGAATCATAACACCAGCCTCACAGGGCAGTCTTGAGGATTCCATCTGAAAAGAGACATGAGCATGCCTCGCATGGCGCCAGGGCCTCAGCGGGTGTGCCGTAAAAATCAGGGTCCTGTTGTCCTTCGTCCTGCTCACCTCTTCTCCTCTCCTTACCAACCTTGGCCCTTGCCCCGACTGCCTCCCGCGGTCCCGCCTTCCTGACCTCTGAGCCCCTCTGCCCATCTGAGTTCTCCATGGACTACTCCACCTTGGGTCTCCCCCACCCCTGCCCCCTCGCCACCTCGTATGACCCATGTGCCGGCTCACTCCACAGGGCAACTGTACTCACCCTGAGGATATGAAGCTGTACTCCGTTGTCATGAAGTCTAATGGGAGTTTCCCAGTGAACAGGCGGAGAGTGGTAAGTGCTCAGGTCAGGGACCCAGAGCCTGCCTGCGGAGAGGCCCGCCAGCCATGACTCTGAGGCCTCAGCAGCTGGTCCAAGGGAGAAGCACCTCCCAGCATCCCCTCCTTTGCCTCGGCTGAGGGCAGACTCCCCATGCACACCTCCAAGCAGGCGTGGAACAAGGAAATGGGAGAAAGGACTTGGCCATAACCGCATAACGCGATGGATAGTAATGGCTATTCCCATTTCTCAGACATCCATCAAATTTCTATTAGCCATCAAATCCTCAGTACAGCCCTGGGAGGTAAGCCTTATTGATCGAATCGATCTTCAGTTCACAGAAGAGGAAACAGAGGCTCAGAGAGGTCAGGTAACTCACCCAAGTCTCAACAGCCAGTTGGTGACACAACACATATTTAAGCCCAGATTTGTGTGACTCTGAATCCACGCCCGTGTTGTTTCCCCTGGCACATGCTGCCCGTGGACAGGCAGGTTCTGGGGCTGGAGGCCAGGAGTCGGGGAGGACAGAGCAGAACCCCACAGGGATTGGCGGTCAAGCACAGTCTGCAGGTAGAGCCCAGGAGTGCAGGATCACAACAAACCCCAGGTTCTGCCTGGTAATAGCGTTCCAGGGACCAAGCTGCAGGTGTTTCATCCCCTAGCTGGACAGAAGACCGGGCCTGGGAGCCCACAGAGGGCCACACACCACGTCCAGGGCAGATGTCCTTGGGAAGCAGAGTCCCCA